>JAOWBH010149465.1:0-12320 GCA_028566215.1 Silene coronaria | reverse complement strand
GATATTTTTTATTCTCTTAGTTTTGTATATTCATCCTCATTTATGCTTGAATTCATCTATATTCATCATTACCCAGATCATCGCCTCTTCAATTCGCATATTAGAGTTTTCCCTTTAATTATCTCAAACGTTTTTTTGATTGATTTCGCTATTGAAGTTCATTTTCTCAGTTCAAAATTTAATTCCATTCTCTATGTTTATTTCGCCATTTTACTCGTCATGAAACTGAATTTTCCATTTATTCTTTTCTGGCTGAAAGTGCCACCCCAGGCTCTCTGGCAAAAAGTACAACTCTAGGCTTAATTATGCGCAACTTCAAGTGGGATTACACTCTCAACTAATTCCACTGAAGTTGCACACAATTGTGACTAAAGTTGCACATAATGCCAGAGAAGTTGCACATAATGGGGCCCTTTCTGTGTCACTGTAAGTCCTTGTATGTGCAACTGTTAGGCCATTATGTGCAACTTCAGTCTGTAATGTGTGCAGCTTTTTTGGCATTCTATGCAACTTCACTGCACTTATGTGCAACTTTAGTCTGAATCATGTGCAACTTCAAGTGAAATTACACTTTCAACTAATTCTACTGAAGTTGCACATAATTAGGACTAAAGTTGCACATAATGCCAGTGAAGTTGCACATAATGCCAGTGAAGTTACACATAATGTCAGAGAAGTTGCACATAATACTAGAGAAGTTGCACACAATGGGTCCCTTTCTGTGTCATTGTAAGTCCTTGTATGTGCAATTGTTAGGCTATTGTGTGCAACTTCTCTTGAATTATGTGCAACTCATGTCTGTAATGTGTGCAACTTTTTGTCATTTTGTGCAACTTCACTGCAGTTATGTGCAACTTTAGTTTGAATTATGTGCAACTTCAAGTGGAATTACACTTTCAACAAATTCCACTAAAGTTGCATATAATTGGGACTAAAGTTGCACATAATGCCAGTGAATTTGCACATAATGCCAGAGAAGTTGCAGTCAGTGGGCCCTTTTTGCGCAATTGTAACTCCTTCTTTGTGCAACTGTTAGGCCATTGTGTGGAACTTCTGTTGCATTCTGTGCAACTCCAGTCTGTAATGTGTAACTTCTCTTTCATTTTGTGCAGCTTCACTGCAGTTATGTGCAACTTCAAGTGGAATTACACTTTCAACTAATTCCACTGAAGTTGCACATAACTGTGACTAAAGTTGCACATAACTACAGTGAAGTTGCACACAATTTTGCTGAAGTTTCACACAAAATCACTTAATGTTTTTTCCAGTAACTATAATTGTTTTAAAATGGAGCATACTTCAAATTTCTGCTATGCCATCTACCACTTGTTTTAAAGTTTCATGGTGTATTACTCCAGATGGTTGCGGCTAAGTCGACTACAAAGACAGCCAGGTCTAATCCAAAAAAGCGACAGCCATTGTACCTAAAGATAAGATTGGTGCAGGGGAATCTTCTAAAAAAGCAATGGTTATTGTACCCAAAAGATAAGATTGGTGTTGAGGAATCTTCAGAAAAAACAATGGTCATTGTATCCAAAGATACGTCTACTGCAGAGAAACATAAGGTAGTTAGGAAGCATGAGAATAAGGTTGCTTGTCGACCCGGGAGGCTTTATAATCTTATCTAACAGCTTAATGATGCTTAGAGAGCTGCTTAAGAATTGGATCTGGTGGTCTTTTGGAGATGAAGTTAGCCAATTACCCCCTCGCACTTGTACGCTTATTTATGAATGCCTTCTCTAATGGTTCTAATGTGTTCAGGGCGGCGAAAATGAAAGAGTTTACGGTCACTAAGCACGATGTACATAACTGTTTCCTGCTACCTCTTAGGCCTAAGCCCCTTGAACTGATCCCGACTACCCCTCAAAAGGACTCCAACAGTCTTGAAAATAAGGCATTGAAAGACCAGTGGCGGGAAGCGTACGGTGTTGAAACGAATAAGGCAGTCCCTTTGGGTAGGTTACTGGATGAACTTGAGGCTGACACAGAGGGCGATGATTGGTTCTGCCAACTGTTCGTTTTATTCAGTATGTCGCCATTCTTCTCCCCTACGACAAACAACGCGATAGACTTTAAGCTCTTAAGGGTTATAGAAGATGTAAGCGTCATCCCGCAAAGCGACTGGTGCAGTTATGTGTTAGGTGACATCATAGAGGGGTTGAAAGAGCCTAAAACAAATAATACGATACTCAGTGGCTGTATCCCGTTCTTCATGATAACTTATTTCCAACGGTGCGTGTACCAAGGAGAAACCTACCTCCACGAGGTGAGGTGGCGCTTGGGAGCTTGGGTCGGCTACTCCCATGTGAGGTGAAGTACCCCAGGTGCCCTAACGTGCCCACTAGAGCTTTGACAGGTGTTAATAAACCCCGACAACTTCTATTGACTTCCGGAACCAAATCAATATCCGATAAGTTCATTCAGATTCAACTTCCCCAGGAGTCGAGGATGATGAGGAATTGAAAGCCCGGGATGTGGATGTAAGCCTTGTTATATATTCTTTTTTTTAATATAAATTCAATAATAACAGATATTTACAGATAATAATCTTCAATGAAGTTGCACACAATTTCACTGAAGTTTCACACAATTCCACTGAAGTTGCACATAATGCAACTGTACTTTCACCTTACTTAACTGAAGTTCCACATAAATCAAATGAAGTTGCACATAATTCCACTGGAGTTGCACATAACTTCACTTGTTATATATTCTTTTTTAATGTAAATTCACCGTAACAGATATTTATATATAATAATCTTCAATAAAGTTGCACACAACTCTACTGAAGTTGCACATAATGCAACTGTAGTTTCACCTTACTTAATTGAAGTTGCACATAAATCCACTGAAGTTGCACATAATTTCACTGAAGTTGCACATAAATCCACTGAAGTTGCACATAATTTCACTGAAGTTGCACACAATTCCACTGACTATTTAGCTTAGTTCCACTGCCATTGCACCAAATGTTAGTGAACTCTCACATAATTATTCCTTACATCATCTAATTTAACTTTAAATAGCAGGGTATACACGAGCTTTATTTACAGATGCAAAGGAACACAATCGTCTTCTATTCATAGACAACAGACGTAGCGGAAAGCATCAAACTTGCAACAACTAATCTAAAAGAATCAATCCCTAGCCAATCAAGCCAAGAATTCTTCGACGGTGATCAAGTCCCGCAATATGTCACTGAAGTCGAAGAAATTGCTGAACGGCTGAAACATTCTGTCTCTAATGCACCTTATTTGGTTGATCATCTTAAGTCAACCCAAAATACGGACTTTGAGGCTGACAATTCCACCTGCCAAGTCTGCGAGGTTCTCCGTGATCTAGCCAATGACGATCGTGCTGCAGAGGAAGCCGTTGCCATCGGTGACGCTGGTTCGGTGGAGAAGACCGATGTGCCTGTGACCGCTGCTGCACCTTCATGGACACAGGTTATGGAGGAAGTTGCCGCGCGGGTCCCTAACACAACGTTACTTGGAGAGGGCGAGGAATCATCGCCTGACCAGGGAGTGAGCACTAATTGCGAGTTGTTGTTAGGGACTAATTACACAGAAAGTTAAATTGATGAAGCTTTTCGGGCGGCAGATGAAGTCGGTGCTCCTAAAGTTATATTGTCAAAGGAGGATGAACCCTCTAGGGAGATGGACGTTGTGCATGTCAACCCGCCAGAATTATCGACACTAGATTATATGGATTGCGGTTACTCTACTACTGAAATGGCAGCTGTTATACGTGGGGAGCTAGAGGAGCAGCAGGGTGTGGCTGAAGATGAAGGATTTCAAAATTGTGCACATTCTGACAAAGCGGATGCAACGTTAGGCGACAATCAAGAAAAGGCTGAACTTGTTAGCAATAAGGTCGATGCGGTTGTTCAGTCGCCAGATTTTTGCGTATCCTTAATCCCGTTAACCTACACTAGCTCTCCAGATATGAACGAGGCTTTACGTGGAGTGAACGAAGCCATGGGTGGTACGTTTAATAATGACGGAACGACACTGTAACAGGCTGATCCACCGCGTCCCATTTACGTCCCACGAACTGACCTGATTCATCATCTCTTCTTACTCTATTCCACTGATCAACTTTCCTGCATGGACGTGGTCCCCGAGAACCTTGGTTATTCCATTGACTGCGGGGCACCCGATCCCGAGCAGCTTGTTGCCCGGAGGCTGTTGTGCGGCAATAAGAAAACCTTCGCCACAGTGTTCAGTTTAAGGAAAGACGTAATGGATTACATATTCAATCAATCACGTTCCTTTAGCTAAGGGTAAGTGACCTTCAATGAAGTTTCACATAATTGCACCGAAGTTAAACATAAATTGCCTGAAGTTGCACATAATGTGCATGTTTGATTTATGCCTTGAATCCGTAATCTGTTATTGAGCTAGGTTCTGTTCTAGGCCTTATTAGATCATTTGTATAGGTATTAGAGAGTATTATATAAATTCTCTAAACCTCAACCTAGCAGTTATGCTTATCATACCGTCTGAATCTGTAATCTAAAAACTCCTCACATATTAATAAAACTCTCTCCCTTCTACCCTGTGGACGTAGCTAACACATAGTTAGTGAACCACGTAAATCTGTGTGTTATTTCATTATTGTTCATATATATTTGTTTTTCTCGCTTTTGTCATAATAAATTGGTATCAGAGCTTAAGGTCGAATTGGGCTAGACATAAGGAGCATCAAGTCAAGACTTGAAGGTGGTATACACTGTAAGGCATGGAACTCCTAGCTCGAGGTAGAGTCTTGAGCAAGCCCGGTCGAGGGCTAAATGGATGAAAGGTGTCATAGGTCTGTGGATAAAGACCATCTGTGTACTAGAACTGTTGATCAGGTGGACCTTTATCAGATTGGGTGTCACATGTTTGTTGGGTCCTTTCCAGGTTGGATGCTAGAGACCGTTGGTATTCTAGGACTTCTAAAATGGCGGACCCAGTCCAGGGTATATTGGATGCAGAGGGGTTCGATATGCAAGTGTAGCGCAGTTCCGAGAAGGGACAATAGACCCCTGGAGAGACACATGGTGTGTCGGTTAAGGGGATGTTATGACTTGGAAATGCTAAGGGTGTCTAGAAGTTGGAGCTACAAGGAGTGGGAGGTTTTCCATGGTGGTCAAGGTCCGAGTCAAGATGATGGGCCCTTGGTTTGAGGGGAGGATTTGTTAGGGTGCAAACCTATGTCCCACACCGATAGTATAAAGATGAAAATCATCTTTATAAGTGCCTACAAATTATAATAGTACGATGCCTTTTGGGAAGGAGCCCAAAAGTAAATCCATGAGAGCTTGGCCCAAAGCGGACAATATCGTACTATTGTGGATTGTGGACACAGATGCAATAGAGGCCCAACACGTGATATACACGCTTCCGCACAACAAGTGGTATCAAAGTTTTTTGGTTTTCTGTCTTGCGAGAAGATGTCGGCTATGAACATTAAGATCGATCGCTTACGGGGAGGAACAGTTTTAGTTTATGGCAGATCAAGATGCAGGCTCTGTTGAAGCAGCAAAGGTTCTGGGCGCTGCTCATAAAGCAAAAGGAAGCTGCTGCCATCGTTTCTATCACCGTTGAGGCTGCCAGTGTGGAGGATAAGGCACATTCAACGATTATGTTGTGTCTTGCTAATGATATCATCACTGAAGTTGCGGAGGAAGATACTGCCGCAGGTCTGTGTTCAAAATTTGAGAGTCTATATGTGACGAAGTTTGATCAATAAGTTGCTTCTGAAGCAACGTATGTTTAGTCTGAAAATGCAGGAAGGTATGCCTCTTCGAAATCATTTAGATCAGTTAAACACGATTTTACTTGAATTACGTAATATTGATGTTAAGGTAGAAGATGAGGATGCTGCATTAATTCTGTTAGTTTCTTTACCATTGTAGTATGAGAATTTTGTACAGTCTTTTATTGTGGGTAAAGAAATTGTGTCTCTAGAAGATGTTAGATCGTCTCTCCATACTAGAGAACTGCGCCATAAGGCGGTTGGTACAGGTACAGGTACAGACAATCAGGTTGCAGGGTTAGTAGCCAGTAAGGGTCATGGACAGGGAAATTCGGGGAAGAAAAGTATAAGAATCCGTCTTATTCTAGTTCTTCTAATTCTGCCGGTACCTCTGGTACATCTGTCTCTAAGGGTCCTAAACCTTATGATATTTGTAACTACTGTAAAGGAAAGGGACATTGGAAATTCAATTGTCCCAAGAAAGATAAACAGAACAAATCTGGTACTGCTGACGTAGCAAATGTAGATTCCGAGGAAGATGATTATGCTATTACTGATAGGGTCACACATGATGCTGATGTGTGGATCCTAGATTCTGGAGCGTCTTACCATATATGTCTGCACAGAGAGTGGTTCACAACTTATTAACAGGTAGATGGAGGCAATATTTCGATGGCCAACAGTGTTGTTTGCAAAATAGTTGGGATTGGCTCAGTCAAGATAAGGACACATGATGGTAAATTCTGCACATTGAACGATGTTAGACATGTTCCACTAATGATAAAGAATATGATCTCTTTAAGTACGTTAAACAGTAAGGGTTTCGGTTTTCAAGGTGAAGGTAGAGTTTTGTATGTCTGCAAGGGTTTAAATGTGGTTCTAAGAGCTATCAAGCAAGGTACCTTATATTATCTTCAAGGATCTACATTGTCAGGTTCTGTTTCTGTTACATCCTCATATGTTGATAAAGAATATTTGACTAAGTTTTGGTATATGAGACTTGGTCATCTAAGTGAAAGGGGGATGCAGACTCTGTCAAAAGAAAATCTTTTGTGTGGTCACAAGGTCAAGGATCGAGCATTGTGTTTTTGGGAAGCTATGTCGCAGCAAGTTTCCCAAAGCAGTGCATAGGACCAATGACACACTTGATTACATCCATTCTGATTGTTGGGGTCCTTCTAAGGGTGGAGTCTTTAGGAGGTCGCAAGTATTTTGTGTCGATTATTGATGATTATTCAAGGATGACTTGGATTTATTTGATGAAGCACAAGTTTGAAGCCTTTACGCATTTTAAGCAATGGAAGGCATTAATGGAGAATCAAACTGGGAAGAAGGTCAAGAGGCTGCGAACTGATAACGGTTTAGAGTTTTGCTGGTCTGAGTTCGATGAGTTCTGTAAGAATGAGGGGATTGCTAGGCATCGCACTGTTCGAGATACACCGCAGCAGAATGGTGTAGCAGAGCGAATGAACCAGACACTTTTGGAGAGGGCACGGTGCATGCTCTCTAATGCTGGACTAACTAGAAGATTCTGGGGAGAAGCAGTTAGTACAACATGCTATCTGATAAATCGAGGACCTCACACGAGCCTGAATCTCAAAACTCCTTTTGAGATGTGGTCAGGTAAGCCTGCTAATTATTCTATTTTAAGAGCTTTTGGTAGTACTGCTTATTATCATGTAAGTGAGGGTAAGTTAGAGCCACGAGCTAAAAAGGGGGTATTTGTGGGTTATGGGGATGGCGTCAAGGGATACCGCATCTAGTCTCCATCTGAGAGTAGGGTTATTTTGAGCAGGAATGTTGTCATCGATGAAAATTCTTTGGTTAATCCTATTGTGAATTTTTTTATTATGTTAGATAGTAGTAGTGGTAGTATTGATAAACAGGTGAAGCAACAAGTCACTCCTGATGAGAGTGAACCACAGGCAGAAGATCAACCACTATAGTCCGAATCCGAATCTGAACCATCAAGTTCTTCATTACCAGTTTAGAATTAGCAGAGTTTGGTACTACTCTTGTTTATAGCACAGTTAACTCATTCATATTGATGTTATAGATCACCTCAGGCACACATATACAAGTCGATAACTGTACGCACAACTAAAGCTCCTGTTGTGGCTGCATTTTCATCAAGAGGCCCTCAAAAAGTTGTCGGAAACATTCTTAAGGTAAATTACATTGTTATGAAATTCTTTTTCGACAAATCTACCAAAACAATCCAAATACAAAAGGAAAATATAAATTAAGCTGTACTAGCAGTTCTTCATATTATTCTACTGAAATGAATTGCAGCCAGACATAGCAGCTCCTGGGGTAGACATCTTAGCTGGTTATTCAAAACTAGTGTCCATTACCGGAGAACCACTCGACAGCAGAATGAATGCCTTCAGCATCATCTCCAGCACCTCCATGTCTATTCAAAACTAGTGTCCATTACCAGAGAACCACTCGACACCAGAATGAATGCCTTCAGCATCATCTCCAGCACCTCCATGTCTAACCCTCACATCTCTGGTGCTGTTGCCTATGTCTGGATCTTCCTTCCTAATTGGTTCCCTGCTGCCATCAAGTCCACTCACATGACCATTGGTAAGTTTACTTTCCTATATAGTTTACGAATTTCTTCCTAACGAGTCATATTATTCGTTTTTATGTGTATTAGAGTTAATCTCACGTATGACGTATTTTTATAAAAGATTAATGCTACTACAAACACTTTGAAGCTAGACAAGTAAATGGTGATGGAGACGAGAAACCGCTAGTTTCAGGTAAAGGACTACTAACACCCAGTGGACGCAGCACATCTCGACTTAGTCTATGACTTGTCGAACAACGACTACGCCCGCTACTTCTGCAAAGAAGGCTTAGTCTATGACTTGTCGAACAACGATTATGCCCGCTATTTATGCAAAAAGGCATCAACAGTTCCACTATAGCAAAACTCTCATCAGAAAAAATTCCTCATTTTAACTATTGTTCTAAGTTCAAAAGGGCAGAGGTTCTGATGGCATCAACTACCCCTCATTCCACTTCTAGCTGGGCTTCGATCAATTCAAGATGTCTGTTTGGTTCCACCAGACAATAACTTATGTTGGGCATGGACCGTCAGTTTTTAAAGCCCGAATATTGACAGGTAAAAAAGATGCATCTGTCAGAGTTGTTCCGCTTCACAAGGCAAAAGGAGAAGAGATCATTTCGAGTTGTGGTCGAAGGAAAGGTGCATCTATCAGAGTTCTTCCGGTTCACAAGGCAACAGGAGAAGAGATCATTTCAAGTTGTGGTCGAAGGGGAGATTCCTGATGGCGCGAATAATATGTTCACAGCTTGGGTAGAGATCATTTCAAGTTGTAGGGGGAGATCATTTCAAGTTGTAGTCGAAGGGGAGATTCCTGATGGCGCGAATAATACGTTCACAGCTTGGGTTGAGTGGACTGACTCAAAACATAAAGAGTTAGGAGTCCTATTCTTATCTATAGATAGGGTCTTGACGAACATTGAATCAGTGAACTACAGTTTATGAACATTCCAGTAATTTTTGATATCCAACAATGTGAGATTCCATACATGTTTTATTCAGTAGGTAGCTTGTTTTAGGTCAAGATATCGCGAGACAACCAAACCATATTGTCGGAAATGAAAAGTGATGTAACAGAACGAGGACAATAGCCAGAAGACGAAAAGACAACAAAACTACAGAAATATCCAGATCACTACTGTAACAAAAGAAACACAGGAAACTTATTTCAGAAACCATTATTTCCAACCCAGATGTACTCTCATTAAAAATAAAATTACCAAACTGGATGTTTCACAATGTTAGAACACCGAAAACTTTTGGACAACTAAAATCAAATAAAGCATATATCTCCTCAAAAAATAAGAAAGTACAGCATAAAAAACTGACATTACTTATTCCCGGACATATCTTCTCCTAAAAGCAGAATCATAGTGAAGGCTCTTGAGTTTGATAACCTCCCTTCGTCGTCTCCTGGCCTCTGCCCCTGCTCCTGCATCACTCTTCTTTATACTCACCTCGGTCTTCGGAAGTAGGCTCTGGGTGAGACAGCAATCTGAACCCCCTTGTTCAACGACAGTGTCGAGGGCTCTTCTCGATGAGCACATAGACAGGGGTATGACTGAAGACGGGCTGCAGACATGTCTAGTATCAAGCAAAGTTTCGTTGTCTTTGTCTGATATTTTCAAAGAAAGGAACCAGGGGTAGGGTAGTATGCACCAGGGTATCTGTTGTTGGCTAGTGCTCCTTCTGGAGTTTCCTTGCTCGTTCAATATACAAGGACCTACAGGTGGTACCACTGTCATTTTGGATGAAAATGGCAAACCCAACGGACCTGGCTGACTTTCCTGTTGAGGTGTCATAGAATTGGGCAAGAATGGGTGCCATTCGGTTGGATGAGCACTATGAATGCCCGTGTTATTTGCTACTTCAGCTTGAAAATGTTTCCCAAGTTGCAATCCTGTTATTTGAGTTATCTGGGTCACATGGTGAAATACAAGGAACTTCAAGTTTGATATATAAGTAGACTTCTATGTTACTTCGACTTGACTGTAGTTGTTTGTTGGTCGCCTCGGATTGTGTCGGACACGAGTGTTTTAAGCAATAAGTTTCATGTTTTGAACCAAGCGTACGACACACGATGCAACCAAAGTAAAGTGGCTCAATTACTGGATGCAACACTTGTCAGAGGTTGAACACGACTATTTTGGCCCAAGCCAAAGTGTCAAAACGTCGTCTGTTTGACACAAAACATGCAGCCAAAGTAACATAGAATGTAAATTACAGATTTTGTATATACTGTGGTTACATTCACCTTTTCCTTGAGATTGTGGTTGGCGGATTGTAGGGACTGAAACTCTTGAACTGCCAACTTCTTTGTCTATCAATTCACAGTCACGTGACGAACAAATGAAACTTGATAAGCACAACAGAAGTAATCCCCGTGCGTAAACACAAAAGAACAATATATAAGAAATCGAAAAATTATAGAAACATAAGTGACCTACTCTTTTCAGATCCTCATTCTCAGATGCCAATTCTGCAGATTTCCTCTTTAATTCCTCGTAAAGTGCCTAAAAACGCAAATGATTATCAAACAGCGGTCAAACTCATGAATGTGATGGACTAATGGAAAAAAATGGTTGAATAAATTGACTCCAGAACGAATTGATGCAATTTTCAACGCAATTTTGGTCATTTAGAAACATCCATGTGTTTCTACCAAGAATAAGAAGGTTGTGTACATATGAACCATAGATTGGTGGTGACACAAAACAAAAGTGCCCCATTCAAAATAAGTATGTAACATATATTCGGCTTTAGGGATGACCAAAAGATGAGAATTGATTCTAGGAATTGAAGATAATTCAAATTCAAAACTACCTGTCTACGGCGAATTGTCTGTCTTGCAGATTCCCTATTAGCTAAAATCCTCCGTATTTTGCGTGCTTCCTTTTCAGCCTATGCGAAGGGAGCCAAGCTCATTCAAGTCAATTGTTACATAGTGGTCCTTGCGGCCTTAATAAGCTGGTGCTGACTCGATACGAGTTATTGAGACTCACAATTTTAGAAAGTTGCGATCACACTAAAGAGAAAATATCTGACGACCACGACGTCATTTCATCATAAATGTCATTCTATCGTAAAAAGTATTTTAATTGTAAAAAGTCAAGTGACGATAAATGAGATGATGAATTGACGAGTGCATATTCAATTTTTAAGTAAAAGAATAATTTCCACAACACTAGTACAGTGCCATCATCTCTATAATAGTCTCGCTAACACAATGAGGATTAATAGTTACAGAATGTCATATATAGGATTAAATGAGTGAAACAGATGGATGTCGATTGTCGAATACAAAATTAGTCAAGTACCTCGGAGATGTCGTGTCTTGACCTAACACCATTCCGCAGAATGTTGGTCGGTCCGGCTGGCTCGTACTCATCCTCAACTTTTACATTGGCGCTTGGCTGGTCATCATTCTCGCATTGCTCCTCATATAAAGCGTTCTGATCCTGTATTAATTTGAAAGGTTAAAGATTACAAGCTCTTTGAACACGCTCTTCCTAGTACTAAAGAAAACTTTGTCGACGATAATGATTGGAACTTGCATCGTTCGTTAAATTTGTAGAATTTTACAATCTATACACTTAAAAACTTGCGTATATCTACAAGACAATTTAACCAACAATCCTACAATACTATGAAAATCAGACTTCATAGTAGTAACATTTTTAAAAAATTCTTCGGTACACCAAGTGTGATACATTGACTAATAACTAATTAAATTTTTATTTTTGTTTTAATAAGATTTTGCTTGGAGTCCAATGACATACTAGGGCCTAGGAGGTGGAACATCGACCGCACTATCAAAGAGCTTCTCAATTTTTTTTATACGGAAAGAAGTACTTTTTTTATTTTTCATATTATGTCTTTTCAAGATCGATCTTTGGTTTGAAGAAAAATCATCGAGTTTGGAACTTGTGCTCGGGAGTTCTAGTAACTCAAAGTTTATTCTGTCAAAAAGCTTTGGCCGATCATAATTCCCGACTACGAATTC
>JAOWBH010149454.1:0-12320 GCA_028566215.1 Silene coronaria | reverse complement strand
TAGTCGTGTCAAATACTCTTATTGTCGCTTGTTTGTATGTATTATGATACTCCGTGGTTTACATTGTTTATATTATGCAAAGTTTAGAAAATCCCCCGTTTTTCCGCTGTGCAATTGAATGTTTATTTATTGTAAATCGCGAGGGTGTCACAACGAGGGGAGGTAGCCACATCATCTAGGGCCCCCTTGAGAACCCGAGAAAACCCAAGACGACACTTAGGAGGAATGGATTTCACAGTACGTAACTCCTTAGACAACAACCGGTCAAGAGAAGCCATGTTAAAACCAACATCAGGGACCCCACAACTTCATGAGATAGCGAAATATCGGGAGCGGATGATCGAGGAATATCATAAAGGACAAAACGAATAACATCATCATCACAATTAGGCGCCACAACAAAAGACCCCTGAACATGCCGACACCTAGCGCAATGAGTATGAGTTTTAAAACAAACCCCGCATAACCAAATACCTATACGCCTAAATGTAGTCTCAGCTGCTTGAAAAACAGATAAAGAAGTAAGAGACTGGCGCGTGATTACCTGAGCATCCCTAGTACAATGCCGATCACAGAGGTGAGTGATTATGGCGGTTTTAACAAGGCCATTACCACCACCATCCTGACACCTACAAAGACCCACAAAAGGACAATGGAACCGTACAATATCGGGCATAAATGAGAAGTTTTGGAATGAAATAAACTCAAAACTAGCACGTATAAACCCGCTGCATAACCTTAGGTTCGCATGAATAGATGCCCAGACTAGCAATAGCAAAAATATGGAAGTCGATCAAGCAAAGAATTAACAATGAAGACGGAAGAAGAAAAGTAAGGCACGCAAGCAAGAAAATGTAAAAAGAAAGTCAACAAGCCCCAAAAAGTTCACGCGTAATCCACATGCATGAAGCAGACGACACAAACAGTTATCCATCGCCAATCCAATCAGTGCGTGACACCAAGTAGGTCCAGCAAGGAGTACCGAAAAGAGGACAACTCCGGCAAACGCTGCTAGCGTCAGACCGTAGAATGCAACGGCGGCAGGATCGTAACCCGCAAAAAAGAAGGAAACCCGATAGAGGACGAAATAGGTGGCACGGACAAACAAGAACCTAGAACGACCGTCTTCAAGAGGTTGATAACAGGCACCTTCGTCGGTGTCGTCTTTGCCATCAAGAAGGAGTCAAAATCCAAAACAACGAACCCTAAGAAAAACCCTAAACTAGCGAACACACGGCAACGGCGCGTCAAAAGGCAATCGCACTGCGGTGCCTGACGGCGTAGAAAAAGAAACCGACGACGGCTGAGGAAAGGCAACAGACGGTGCCTACCCTATATATGCGACGCAACAATCACACGAACCGCTCCACTAAAAAAGACAACGCAATGGAACACCAGCAAGCACTGCTGGCGATTGACGTGAGGTTTGGGAGGTCGGCGCGTGGTGGTTATAGACGGCTCGACAGACGGCCCAGATGGCGGCATGAGGCAGCACTCTCGCTCTCTTCTCTCCCCCTCTGCTCAAAATGTTGGGCTCCATACCCAACTTTAAACATAGTTTCCTTTCGAGAATAAAATGAGCCTCTTCTTTGCTTGGACTCCAACAAAAAACGTAAATTGCTCGACCAAATAGACATTTCTTCATCTAACTTTGTGAAGCCCGTCTTCACTTTTGTGACGCCCTTCTCGTCACCATATTAGTGGTACACATTATCACCAATTTTCATTGGATAAAGTAATTTTCTCCATCTGAATTTGTGAAGCTCGTCTTCACACTGCGACCCACTCCTCGTCACCCTCTTGCTGATGGCCATGTCACTAACTTTCATTTGAAGCACTTCTCTTTAAAAACCTCTTGATGGAGCACTTCCATTTATGGTGTACTTCTCACCATTTTTTTTCCAAACATTTCACTGATCTTCTCTCTCAATTTTTTAATGTGGAAATAAATCGATACAAGTGCTGCGTGGCTCGCTTGTAACTCAAACAAAAAATATGTGAATTTTTTTTTCTCTCACCATATTTTTGATCGCCCCATTTCGGGAATCGAACATGGCTACTTGAGCGAATTTGACTTGCGTAGTCAATGCCGCCTCAAGAGCTCTGATACCACATGGTAGACTAAAAGTGAGGTAGAGTGAAAATTAATATGGAGAAAGTTTCCGTAAACTGACTCAATTAATAACAGAATAATTTAGCCATTATATATGAGGCTTACAATAACTATCTAGCCTAAGTGGGTGGAGTTATCCACGTTTCACATCACTTGCTTGACCCATTTTTGCACTAATCCTAATGTTGTTTATTAGGAACCACTCTAACCTTCAACTAACAGCATTTGACTACTATTATTGGAATATTTTGGATCATAATAATCCAACACAAAAACCTCAGTTCATTATTATTATTATTATTATTATTATTATTATTATTATTATTATTATTATTATTATTATTATTATTATTATTATTATTTATGAAGGGGGCAACTTTTATTACGATGATATCCAAATTTACAAGAAATTAATGGGCAGCCGAGATACTATTTGGGCGCCCACTCCCTTTGCTACAGAAAAGCTAAGCCTAGTAAAAATGTAAGCGGCAGCACAAGCCCCGACATCCTGAGATACATAGAATTTCTGAATCCGCTTGAGCAAAGCAACAGCATCCGTATCTAGCTCCCCCAGCGAAGAGAAAGAGAAAGGTAGGAAACCATAACCAGCCGCCATGCACACATCCCGGTACTTGGCACACTTACGCTGGGCCGCATCAACGTTAACCCGGCAGGGCACAAAATAAGCCATCCCAGACTGGGTCAAGGGGGAAGACCCCGTTATCTCTACACACACATAACGCCCCATATCCCAGGAATAAAGTAATAGATCCGCCGGACGAAGGGGCTTGTTATGCCCATCAACCAAACTGATATCAACCTCCTTACCGACTGAAATCCCAGACCTGAAGCAGATATCTAATAAAGTGTCGCGAACGAGGTTATGCCGATGCTTTATGCCCACAGTACCAGCACAGGATACAACATGATTGCAATAGACATCACCGTCAAAGACCCGAGAACAAGCAGGACAGGGCCTAGACACGGTGAACAGCAGAACACCCAACCGATAACTAAGCACAATACGGTAGGTCCTCCTATTCATAGTCTGCCGCCCAAACCTAGAAATAGGAACTGCATGCAACCAATCGGAAGAGTGAGCACCCTGCCGAGACTTTCACAATGCCACATGTCGCGGAGTCAAGGAGAAAACTGATTCCGATGAAGCAGCAACCTTTGTGAAATATATTTCTGCCAATGTCTTCATAAGTTTAGGGCAACGATTTCACTAGGATTTCTAAAAGACCGGAATAGTGGCCTCATTAAAAACACGTAAAGCAGCATCAAAATTAGGGCCAGGAACAATGATACTAGAAGGACGTAGGAGCTTAGCCTGCAACTCCGTAGACTGCAAACGAGATTCTAGGAAGGCATAATATAGGATGTCCCCAGCAAAATAAACCCCGAGCCGACCAAAATGAAAGAAGAAGGTGGCAAGCTGCCACTGCCAATTCCCAAACCCAGGCCTAGACGCAGTGAGAATACGTTCCAAGCTAGAACGAAGCGCCGCATCAAACAAAAGCTGGGCCGACCCAATGACACAGAGGGAACAAGTGCGCATGGCAAAGTAGAGTTTAGAAATACCAGTACAAGCCCAAAGCAGAAGCAACTCACACTGTGGGTCATCAAGCCTCACAACCGAATCCATAACGTCTACAATCCGAGTCACTCTCTTCGCCATAAGAGCATCGCCGAAAATAGGGCACATACTGACAGGACCACCGAACTCTGAAACCATGTAAAGGCCGAGTAATAGGGGGTGGGGGGGACTCCAGGAAGCCGACTCTAGGGTCTACCTTAGGCAAGATAACCTCGATCTTATCAACATTAAGATGAAGGCCAAATCGAGGCCCATCTTCCATAATCAGATCCAAGACCTTCCCCACCACCAAAGTGTCCCCGACTATAGTGCCATCATCCAAATACCAAGCCTGCAAATCAAGGTTAAAAGAGTCTCTGATCTTGCACACCAAAGGATGCAACACCAAAGCAAAAAGCAGAGGGCCTAAAGGATCACCCTATTGAACCCCTCGACGGGACCATAAACTATGCTCCCCATAATACAGTCGGGCTGGATTGGAGTAAAAAAAACTCCACCCACCGGGAGAGAACCGGGCAGTGACGGCGAACTTCCTGTAACATGGTCACACGATCAACTAAGTTGAAAGCATTCTGGAAATCCACCAATAGCATAGATAGACCCACGTCACCACCACGAGCCTCAACGAACCGGTTCAAGGCATGAAGAATAGCCTCTCCTCCACCGGATATCCCGACTCCAAACTGAAGACCTGTAAAATAGCCTGATAAAGAAGGACCGACCAAACAAGCACAAACAAGCACCAACTTTAGAGACAAGACGTCTCCAAACAGTGCCAACAGCGATAGGACAGATACCTCCACCTGGCTTAACAAGCGGCGTGAGTGGCGCACTAGCAATGTACTCACCTAGAGCTGGCGGACAACGGCCCTCAAGGAAAAGATTGACCACCCGAGTAATAGAGGCGATCAAATCATCCGAAACGGCAACAGCAACCCCACCCAAACAATCCACCAGATGCTGAGCACGAAACCCATCCCTCCCACAAGACGAGCCACGCGGAAAACTCCTAATCATATCCAAGACAACACCGGTAGAGGCAATGAGGGGATAGTGATCCTCAGGCAAAGGCGGCAAGGCAGGAGAGGGGGCAATGGGATGCTTATCACGCAACGCTGAGTTTATTATTATTATTATTATTATTATTATTATTATTATATACTATTCATCATCATCTTGTTATTTTGGGCTTAGATCTTATCTTGTTTATATTCACATCTTAACATTTTGCATGTCTCATTATGTCTCCTTTATTGATGCATACTGTATTTATCAACTACTTAGTATACATTGTGATTTACTCAATGTCCGGAACTTTGTTTATTTTTTATCATAAGTTTCCGATTGAATATGACCACCTTTTACATTCATCATATTGTAATTTGTCACGCTGCATTTATTGTTTAAACAATTGTTTATTATGGGTTCTTTTACCCTTTACCGTTTCATGTATGCTTTGTTTTAATCTTAGTGAGCTCCACCAGAGTCTTACTATTCTATTGTTTTGCACTTGTGTGTTATGCATTTCGTGATTTTCGTCTCTGACAATGTGGTTCGTTCTAGCCTATAGTGAGATTATGAGTCACTTTTAATTATCATCTTTTATTTGTATTTCCTCTTCATTTGGAACTAATTTCGTAATTTGTACTATTTATAGTTCTGGAAATTAATAGATGGATTTGTATGAACATGCTCAAGGTACTCTACGTCTATACATATGTGGCTCTACTTCACTATATACATGTATCATCCCTTTTCAAGGAGATAATGATGTGCTTGATAGTAGCTTTAATCGTTTTTAATGGTTTAGGAGAACCTCTTCAAGAGCTTGACAAACCTATATTGCATCCCGTTACAAAACAACAAATGTTTCCCGTTCTTTTTGAAGATATTTGTGGTAAGCGAAAGAAATGTACTGACATTTGGAAGCAGTATCACTTCTATAACGACAAAGAAGATAATCTGTTTGCTGTTTGTTCTCATTGCCGAAATATTGCATATAGGGCCGAGCCTAAGTATGGTACTTCCAATGTTAAGCGGCATATAGAAGGGTGTGAACAATTCAAAATTAAGGATCGTCCTTGAGCTAATAATACTCCATGCTAAGATTGCAGATTTTGGTGGCTGATGTGTTTACAAGGGAAAAAGTCCTAAAATGCACGCACACATTACGAAAAATAGAGCACTTGTACTGGCATGTTTGAATTCTCAAGCACTTGGGCAAGATGAATCTCAGTAAAGACTATGTCATCTTATTCAAGGGAAGTAGAATACGGACTAATGTTGATTTTGTTGGCAAGTTGATCATTTTTGGCGTTTTGATTTTTTCGACAAGCTCATCTTGTACTAGTTATTAGTTAGGTTGTAAATGATATGTAACGTCGAGTTTCAACTTATGTAACTACTTGAACGTTTATTGTTGAAAATTACTCTATAATGGGTGGATTTTAGTTATTTAGTACTCTTTTAGAACATTTAATCTCAAGTTTACTTTTAACATGGAGTAGCAAAATAACAACTACAAGAAGTTGTGATCAGCTCAAGAGTTCAAGTGTGTAAATGTGTAATGATGTATGATTCGTTCATATCTTTGCACTTATACAATATATCTCGATAGAGAACCTATTATAATTGTGAGTTTGTGACTACTCGAATAATTTTCAAGAGATCTTGTTATAACATACAACATAAAAGTGTACTTAATTTGATAACCACAAATTCTCATTGAAGACGGGCACTATATGTCACAAGCTGAAGACGAATAGTGTCCCTCTCACAATATGAAAGTGGCACTATCTATGGGGTGCTCCATTTTCCCCCCACTTGCCCTCCCACTTGTCTTATTGTGAGAGGGACATTATCCATCTTCAACTTGTGACGAATAGTGTCCGTCACAAGCAAGACGCATAGTTTAATAACAATGCCTACTTTCTTTCTCTTGGAGTCAAAATGGGCTTTGTTAAGTAACAACATATAAGTATATAACATAAAGTTGTTCAATTATGAAAAAACATAAATTATTTACTTATTTAACTAGTCCTTTTGGAGTTCGAAGATTTAGAAAATTATTATTTTTTAATTAAATCAGGTCAAGTTTAAAAAAAAAAAAAATTAAAGTGGTAAGAAAAATGAAACATAAGGTGGAAAAATGACGGAAATTTTTCTTTTTTAATATTTTTTTTCTTTTTTTTAATTAATAATTTTATTGTTGTTTTATTTGAGTTAACTTTCAGATCGGGTCAGCTTTCGGGTCAAACTCTCGGGTTAATTTCGGGTTATCATTTGGGTCGGTTCGGGTTCGGGTCGGGTCAGTGCATGAATCGGGTTGACTCGGGTCACAGGTCATCTCGGGTCGGGTCGGGTTCGTTTTTGGGTAAACCTTGATCGGGTTATGTCGGGTTACGAATCATCGTCGGGTCGGTTTCGGGTTCAATCGGGTCGGGTTTGCTCGGGTTCAGGTCGGGTCAGACTTGTCAGCTTTAATTGTACTAGGACCACAAAAGATTCAAGACATGATCGAGCAAGTACACATCATACGGGATAAGATGAGGGCATCACGAGACCGACAAAAGAGCTATGCCGACTTGAGAAGGAGCGAAGACGAATTTGAAGTGGGGGACAAGGTATTGTTTAAGGTTTCCCCCATGAGAGGGGTGATAAGATTTGGGAAGAGTGGAAAAAACTAAGTAAAAAAATCATAGGCCCATATGAGATCTTGGCAAGAGTTTGGAAGGTGGTCTACCGTTAAGCACTTACCCCGGCGTTGGAGCGCGTGCATAACGTATTCCATGTATCCCAACTTCGGAAGTATGTGAATGATCCTTCCCATGTTCTTGAAGTGGAAACCCTTGAGTTAGATGATGCTTTAACCTATGTGGAAACGCCTAAGGAGATCTTGGATCGAAAGATGAGGAAAACAAGGCATGGGGAAATAACCTAAGTGAAGGTTCTTTGGTCGAACCATCAAGTAGAGGAGGCAACGTCGGAGATCGAGGAATCCAAGAGGGAGCGATATCCACAGCTATTCGAACAAGTATGAGTTGGTTACAAGATCGTAACCTTGTTTTTTGATTGGCGAAGCGAGTACGCAAAACAAATTTCCTTATACTTAACGGGTTTATTTCGATTAAATAGTCATTATTTAACCTATATCGTCGTAGTTTCGAGCACCTTGGAGTAGTGGGTAACGGGAATTAGAGACTATATTAGAGTCGGGTGTGAACTTTGAGGACGAAGTTTGTTTTAAGGGGGGGAAGATTATAACACATCGAATTTCTTGACCTTGAACTCGGGCGAGAAACAAGGCACTCGATCGAGTGGCCCTGACACTCGACCGAGTAGGTGATCGAGTGCCACTTGGTGGCATGATCCTGTGAGGTGTATACGCGGCCGAGTGAAGTGTCACTCGACCGAGTGAGAAGGTCCACTCGACCGAGTGACTTGTTCACTCGACAGAGTGGCCTCTGGACGATTTAGGCGCACTAAGGTGTTAGTGGAGCCCTTGAAAGGGACTATTCATATGCAAAAATCTGAAATTGTATTGACAGGCAAATTGTATACCTACCAAAAATAACCAACTGGTCTCTAACTAATATAGCTAGGGAAGTCGGGATCGAATCCACCGGGAGACTAAAATTGTGTTCTAAATGCTAAATCAGTTTATCTAGGTAACAATTCGTGGTTTTGTTTGATTTATCTAAACTAATAAGTAGTGAAGGAAAGAGAGAATAAAGGCTAAAGATTGAGTCTAAATAAGTAAAGAAGGAAGCTAGGATGTCGGGTCACCATGAAACTACAACGACTAAGTCCGGGTCAGTAGATCAGTCACAAACAGTCTAAGGGGTAGTGAATAGGTCCTCTCGGTCCGCTATTCGCCCTAAAATACTACTAATTTGCTCTCGCCCTAATCAGTATATATTCTATTGTTTGCAGCGGATCTCACTCCTTCCAATCTCTCGATCTAGGTCGGGGTTTATCAGATCAATTAATCAATTACGTCGACTTAATCAACTAATCGCGCTATAATGCAACAATGAACAACTCAGATTTAATCATGCGCCAGATCTACCAACCTAAACTCAATCATGCTAGTTCATGGCTCCCCTAATCCTAACAAAAGAATTAGCTACGCATAATTAAAGCAATTGAATAAGTACTAATGAAAGCAATCAAATTGAGCATAATGAAATAGGAAGAATAACAAATAAACATAAACAATAATAAGAAGAGGGAATGAAAGGAAAAGAACAAGGAAGGAATTAAACAAGAAATAAAGATTAATATATTACCAGAATTAAGTCAATACAAAGTTTAGATCTGAAAAAGTAGAAGTAAAGTTGAATACGAAAGTTTCTACGTACTAAAGAGAGGAATGGAAAGAGTTCAAAAGTCTCAAGAAATAGTTAACCTAATTTCTACCGTACACCTATATAGAGATTCTCAAATTACAAATTAAAAATCTCGGTAAAAAAGTAAAGCCATTCGATCGACTAAATAATCAATCGATCGACTATTCTAGTGAACAGTGTCAGTCGATCGACTGAATATTTAGTCGATCGACTATTCCAATAAATCCTTAGTCGATCGACTGTATATGTAGTCGATCGATTTTTGCTCTGCTTCGAAGGCTTTTATCTCGTGCATTCTTTCTCCGAATCGATCCTATGCGGCTCGGACTTGGAACTCCGCGCTTCCGCGACAATGGTTAGCACAAGTAGCCTCCTGGGACGGGTTTTGCTCAAATCCACTTGAATGGGTCAATATCTGCAAAATGCAAACAATAACACAAAGTAGCCAAACTTTTGGAAAATAATAGCTTCCGCTACTCAAAATGGCATAGAAATACGTGCCGAAAAGACTAGAAAAGTGTATAAACTAAGCACGCATCAGGTTGCATTATAACAAGTATGAGGGAATGATGGTTAGTCTTTTGTTGTTGGAACCCCCCTTACTACTAAGAGAACAAAAGATTCTCTTATTTTTCCCGCCTAAACAATATTTATTCTCAATTGGGCTCTTTTCAAAATCCTAAACTATAAATAAATAATGGGCTACTAATTGGTGTCCAGTATCTGTGCTTTTTCCACTAGCCCATCTTATGAAATGTACATAAATTTTACTCACATTATTAAAATATCAGTGTATGATTTTCACATTTTTCCTTTATATTTGTTACGAAGTATTTCGTATGTTTTACAAAAATTACAATAATAATTATACACTTCAATGAAATATTTTATTAAATAAAAAAGAATCATGTGTATTTTATGTTAAATTGACAATCTTAACTATAATAAATAATTTTTTTATTAAAAAATTTTAGTTCAAGTGTTAATTTCATTCAGGCTAAAAATGTCTAATTTTATCTATTCTACCTCTTATTATTACACATTATTGAATTTGTTTTTACAGTCAATTTAGTGATTAAATTCTCTATAAAAATACGATCTAAAAAACCGCGCTTTCTCGCGGGATCTGCACTAATAATTGTATCATATCATGATGTTGAGTACTTGATGGATAATCTCATATTGTGGATAGAAATGCATTATAACATTGTAACGCCCCGACTTTTAAAAGTAGCAAATATAATACAAAAGAGGTTTACAAACTGTACCATTATATTATTACACAACAGAAACTTACAAGACGATAGAAACGAACATATTTTATAGAAATGTTACTACTGTATTCTCACTAAGGAAAATACAAGGGTAACTTACAAAACGAGACAAATTTTTTTTATCCTACAAGTAGTGAAAACCATTCTTTCTTATACATTACATAATTGACAAACTTTCATCGGCGTCAAACTCTCACCCCTAATTATTCCCAGGACAGAAACCTGAAATATATATATAAATAGCGGGATCAGCCAACCACAGGCTGAGTACGACACCGGTTGCCTCCATCGGCCTTATGTCATTTTCTTTATTCAATAAGATAAGAATTTTTCTATTTTCACCTACCACACAATATCATAATTTACCAGTATGCAATAGCTTACCAGAGACCAATATGAGATTCAATCATTTTAAAATTTATCACTTCCATACCAACAAGCTATATATACATATATTTACATCACAACAAAACCGGTATACCATTATAAATGAAATAGACATTACGTAGAGGCAACGCCCCTGGAGCTAACACCCATTTAGTTCATATTGAGCCAACGTCCCTGGAGTCAATATTCCTTTAGTTCATATAGAGCCAACGCTCATGGAGTCAATGCTCCTTTAATTCATATGCATGGAACAACGCTCCTACTGTGTACACAGTTTTGGTTTTATTAAAAATGTCATCTCAAACCAATAATCGTATGCCGAATGCTAAATGTAATACCCCACTTTTCTTTGACTGCACGCTCGACCGAGTACAACAGGGCACTCGGCCGAGTGGCCCTTTACTCGACCGAGTGACTGACCGAGTGACCTTGGGACAGAATTCCCTGACCCGCTTCCACTCGGCTCAATGACTCGTTGTTGCATGATTAATTGGTCACGATTCTCCCTATTTTCCTTGCATTTTGACTCTTTTTTGGTCGAAATTGTGGATCCAGACTTGCATTTGGTGCCCTGTTTCTCCTTCCACACTCTTTACGTCTCATATAGTAGGGGCCGAGGTAAAGATGAAGAATTGGGAGCAAGAAGGACCTCTTTTGAAGTAAAAAAAGGAAAGAAGAGGAAGAAAGAGCTGAGGAAGCTTCCCATCCGGTCGGCCGGCAGCTGATTCGCCGGCTGGGAGCCCCCACACCAAGGACAGGAAGCAAAAGCAAGAGGAAGAAGACTCCCAGCCGGTGCACCGGCGGCCGGTCAGCCGCCCGGCTGGGAGGCTCCTGAAGTTTACAATTTTTGGCACAAATAATTCATTAGAGACGACTTCTCAGCCGGTCACCCGGCGGCCGATCGACCGGCTAGGAAGATTACTCCGCATTCAGCATTCTCCTTTCTTTTTGTAACCTAATTTGGGGGCAACTATATATACCCCCCACCTAATTATTTATGTACACAATACCCTAGATCTACATTTTACTATTCTATTGCTTAATCTTTCCTTAATTAATCCTTAATTACTCTTCAAATTAGCTTAGAAATTAGTTTATGCTTAGTTAGTTGTTTGAATCAAGGGTTGTAATTAAAGATTGGTGAATATTTTCTTCTTTTATTAATTCTAGATAGAAGCTTTGATATCATTTCTTATTCCAACTTCTCATTTGTTACTTGTTTTCATTTTCTTTCATTAGCAAGTATGTTAGTTGTTTGTTCATCTTCCTTTATCTTATGTTTGATTATGTTTTTTTCAATTACGTGTGAGTAGTTTCATCTAGGGTTTAGGGGAATCTTGGGTAGGGTTATATGTTGATTGTGGGTAGTTGATATTTGAGTTTTGGGTAAATTAGATGGTTTTCATACTCATACATATAAGGTGTTTGATGAATTGTGTGAATGAAAGTTCACACCTTTGTTGAATTTGCTTAATGTTTCCTTTATTGATGAATGTTAGAAGATGTTTGATAGCCTTTGTATGATTGGTTTGTTGCAAGGTGATAGCTTTGTGATTAGACCCTAGGTGCTAAGAGATTAACAACTAAACCTAGACCAT
>JAOWBH010149443.1:0-12321 GCA_028566215.1 Silene coronaria | reverse complement strand
AAAATAAAATGAAATTATATTTATCAATTTATTATTATTTCAAACAAATTAATATTAAATTAAAAATAGATTAAAATATTACTTTTAAAGTACAATAACGGTCTTCAAATTTACGGGGTGTTACAGTCATCATTTGTTATCATGTTTGTGGCTTGTTATTGTTCATCTTTCTTATGCGTGATTATGTTTTGTTTAAATATGTGTGAGTAGATCATTATAGGGTTGATGGGGATCTTGGGTGAGCTTAAATGTTGATTATGGGTAGTTAATTGTTGGGTTTTTGGGTAAAAGAAATGATCTTCATACTTGTGCATATAAGGTGTTTGATGAATTGTGTGAATGAAAGTTCACACCTTTGGTTGAATTTGCGTTCATTCACACCTTTGGTTGAATTTGCTTGATGTCTCCTTTGATTGACGAATGTTAGGGGATGTTTGATAGTAGTTGTATGTTGGGTTTATAGCAAAATGATGATTTTGTGATTAGACCTTAGGTGCTGACTAAACCTATACCATTTAACTACCCATCACTTGTTAACCCCATTATTGCATCTACCTTACCTTAGTGAACCCAAATACCCTATCTCTCCCTTATTAATTTGCAATTACCTTCATCTTAGTTTGATTTCATATTAGCTTGCATTTTAGTGTAGACTTAATCAACTTCTCTTAATTGGTTTCGACTAAATTGAGACTTAAACATACTAAGTGTAGACCCACTCCATCTCCGTGTTCGACCCCGATTTATACTACTAAAATTGGGTTATTTGTTTGATTCTGTACGACGACTAAGCCGGTATCACTCGCCAGGCTGTGTACGTGGCCCACAGATCAATACGAGTACTTTTCATCGTATTTTGTCCTCACTCATGCGCATCCCGAGAACCTTTTCAGGAGGTCACCCATCTTAAGACTACTCCCAACAAAGTACGCTTTACTGTGGAATTCTTTTGTATGGATAACTATAAAAGAATGTGCACGTTGTTGATATGAGTAGTACTTTGATTCCCCTTAAGCACTAGTCAGATTTTAAGTCAATCAATGTACCTCTTCAAGGAGGTACCCCACCCGAATAACATCTGCGGTTCAATGGAGTATTACAGAAGGGGGCCTAGACCGAGACAGACCGGAAACCTTTCGGTCCGATTTTTACCGGGTTTGGACCGGACCGGTACTACTTTACAAGGTAAACTTAGTTTTTTTATGTGGATCGGATGGAGATCGATTACCATATTTTTTTGGAATCCAGAGACCGGACCGATACGTATCCGTCTGGACCGGACCGGCAAGTTTGGGTCGGTCCGGTTTACCGGTCCGGGCCAGTTTTTGTTCACCCATACATACATTTACCTAGACCTGCCAAAATTGGCCCGACCCGAATGACCCAACCCGACACCCGAAGATGACCCGAACCCGAATTGCTCGGACCCGAACTTTTATTGTTGCAAATTGATTATTATCCACAAATAACTTGATAATAGTTCAGCCGAACAGCACGAATCTAACCCGAAGTCTTCTGGCCCAACCCGAATCCGACCCGGTAACCCGTTTGCCAAGTCGGCATTGCCCATTTACCCGGGAGACAACGGATGAAGATGAGACAAATATGAAATTCGACCGTTGGAATTATTTTCTATAACGGATACTTTAATTCCCCCTCACAATTCATTCACTCTCACATTCCTCCACTCCCAACACACTCAACTCAACAAAACTCCTCCCACAAAATTCTCCAACACCGATAACAATCTTGTTTTTCTCACTCTTTCACATCAAAACAATTCGATTTATTGCGAATTTATAATCTGGATTCTGGAAAATAAAATAAAAAACCATGGATTTAGGTTGCATTGATGTGGGATGCATTTCATCATCAGATGAAAACCCATCTACACAGCAATCTTCTTCGTCTCATCAACTTCATACTGTTGATTCGACTGAATCTTTCCCTTCTGCTTCTAAGATTTCTAAGGTACGTATTTCTTTTTTTCATTTCTTTGATTTTTAGCAAGATTCAGTTATATTTGGGTTTTTTAGTATTGTTGTGTTTTATAATCCGACAAATTCTTGTTTACACCAGGTGTTGTCGTACACCAAACCAATGAGAATATTAGACTTGAAAGCGTTTTACGCGAATAATGAAGCCGAATTTAAAATTAGTATACACCCGGTGCGCCTAAGAATTTTTCGGGTAATTCTAGTGAAAATTGATTTCTTCTGGTATGTATCTCTGATAATAAAATTAGGGTTTCAAGTTAATCTTGATGATTAACCTGATTAATTACCAAAATTTGATGGTAATACCCTTTGATTCTTGATTGGAATACGAATTCGGGGTATTTAGATTGGCCAATTAACAATTTTTTGAATGATTTATGATAAATTATTTGATTTCTGAAAATGATAAAACTGGTTCTGAATGTACTGTAACATTTTTCACTGTTTTGGGAATTGTAGAATAAATCACCTAAGGGTAGCCCTCCATCAGGGAATGCCCTGAAGCGGGTCACGTCTCAAATTAAGAAGCCACTTCATCGTAAATCCTCTCCGATTAATTGGTTTCCTCGCAAGAAGGTTGATTCCTACTTGAAGAGGAAAATAAAACTACTGCAGGTAGATTTCCTGTTTGACTTTCAGTTAATGAGTTTGTTTGATGGTTAAATCAGTTAAGAAGGTAATTTTGTTGAATTACAGGAAGCTGGGGGGATGAATGATACTCTTGATGAGACGCTGGGTCACACGAATCCTCATTACTGTAGGGTGCTACGAGAGAAAATGGCTGCGAAAGAGGCGGCTTGCAAAGTAATGGAGGCTCGAAAAGCTGCCATGGTTGAAGCATCTTGGTGTAGAATTCTTCAGGCAGCCAGGTAGTTTTTCTCATATTGCGTAGAACCAAATTGATTGTGGTTGTCGTGTTAAAATTAGGAAGACGTCTTGCTGTATAGGTGATGATTCAATGTTTTAGGTCGTGTTTTGATATTTAAGTTGAAAATCTATGTTGCTTAGACTTGGTTGCAAAACTCGATATGGATGAGTGTTTAAAGTGTCTAACTCTCCTGTTCAACAAAAAATGGCTTAGAATGATGTCCAAGTGTTGAATTTGGTCGCGGTAACACGAGTATGACAGTCTTGCGATTTGAAGTTGTGTGTTAAAGCTTAAAAGCTGAAAGCTCATCCTGAAGAAACTTAAGATCACCACGTCCCAATGTTATTGATTGTATGGTGCTACTGCTTTACAGGATCCCGCTCAAAGAAGCGGATGCTCTACTGATAAAAGCAGAGAAAGAAGTATCAGAGGCAATAGAAGCTGCAAAAGCAAAAGGAGTGATCATGTATGACACACCAGACCGACCTCGGAAACATTTTGAGATAAAAACATCCTCTACTACTGGCAAAGGATCTACAACAACACACACTGTAAAAGCATCATTTGAGACAGCTTTTGAGGTGGATAAGCAAGTAGCAGCTGCAGTAAAAACTGCTTTTGTCAAGCTAGCCCACCGTACTTCCTGTAACAAAGAAGAATTCAAAGACATGCTGAGGAAAATTAGTGAAAACCCTGATACTCAGGAAATATCTGAGTCTGACACTGGGTCTGAAATAGAGGCGGGTGCAGGAACCCCTGATGACAGTCCCAAATCTGAAAGGAGAAGCAAGAAGAAGTCGAGTCCTCAGAAATTTACTGGGCCAAAACTTGTCAATATGATGCTTGAAAGGCTCAAGTGCCTAAAAGAAGAGGAACTTGCTTCTCTTGCGACCATTGTTGCCACCTGCGGGTTGAATGCTGCTTTATCTGAGATTGGAAGTCATAATATGTCACGAGATAAATTTGAGGCCACTAGTATTGAGCAATTCATGCATGGTACAGTGAAGCAGAAGCAAGCTGAACCAGAACTACCCAGTTTGGACAAGTTTTTGGTTAAGAAAATGACTCGTCTTGAAAAGGAGGTGCAAGAAGCCAAGAATGCTAGAAAGGCAGAGCTCAATAAAGATGATGAAGGGAAGAATGATAAATCTGAAAATTTAAATGGTAGCGTAGATAGCGAAAAAGTTGCTTCTGACATTATTCCGGACTTGGGAAGTGTCCTCGTCAAGAATTCATCAAAACTCGAGAAAGAAATTGAAGAAGCAAAGAGAAACCAGAGGTCATTGGACATGGGAGTGGTTAACCACGGTAGAGGCCGGCAACAAAAACAAGAAGACAGTGAGGTTCCAAGTCTGGACAAGTTCTTGGTGAAGCATGTAACAAAACTTGAAAGAGCAGTCCAGGAGGCCAAGCGAGAAAGAGAGAAGGAGAATGTTGACTCTAATAGGAATGGAAAACAAATTGGGGATAAAAATGGTGGGAAAGAGAACAGTCTTGACCAAATCTTAGTAAAACCCTTGCACGGGTTGGACAGGGAGAAAATGAAATCGTCTCAAGAAAAGGACAGTGAAAAGTGGACGTACATCAAGAAGCAGCAAGGAAAACCCAATGAAAATCAATGTGAGAGTTTGGATAAGTGTTTGGTCAAGCATGTTTCTAGACTAGAGAAAGCGAAAATGGACCTTGGTACTAAACAGTCTTTTGAAGTAAAGAAAAAGGACACCTTGCCAGAGCCAGAATCAACAGTTGGGTTGCAGCAAATGCTCATTAAGCCGAAGGCAAGAATAGAAAATGAGAATACTGTCGAGTCCAAACCAGAGGGTGGAAACAAATACACGACACTATCTCGACGTGAAGCAAGGGAAAGAGAGCTACTAGAATCCTGGGGAGGCATGGGGTTGGGCTCTATGCGGCCTCATGTTTCAAGACTCCAACGAGATAAGGCAAGTGAAAAATAAATTATATTGCAATATGTCAGTTTTTTGTGTATGAGACAGTCGGCTAGACCAACCCAGATCCTTGTTCCAAGGATATGTAGCTTATTGTTCTCGAAACTGACAGTGTTGTAAAAAACATTGATCCTTTCAGGCTGCTTGGATTAAAGCTGAAGCGGAGGAGAAACAGTCAGCCCTGCAGGAGCAGTAACAGTAGTCCGAGTTTCCTGTATACATAAACACATCGTTTTGCACAGTTCCTGTTTGTCTCAATTTCATTACATTGTTTATGATTTGTGTATGATTACCACATAATTAGTTAGGAGTTCTGTCTGGAATTTGACTAACCTTCAGTTGCTGCTCTCACACCTGAATCTCGATTTGCACAGTTCCCATTTGTCTCGATTTTATTACATTGTTTATTAGTTGTTTCCCGTCATATCTATCGTATTCTTCTTGGATCAGCCGTGTCACTGGTTTATTGTTGTTAATTAGATCAGCCAAGCACACTACTTTTTACAGAAGCGTCGCTTGGCTGATCAAAGGAAACCGGGTTTCAAAATATTATTGACGTTTTTCATAAAAAAGACGATAAATCGATCCGAGCTGTTGAACCACTTCTGTTGGCCGTTCAACAAACATTAACGGTCCACAAAACATATCCCAAATATAAACTTAAACAATAACTACCTAACCCAAACACTCTTATCTCTCTCTTTCTACTGCACTTGACAGTGAAAATGGCGACAATATTTAGGAAGAAACAATACCTAGTAACAAACTGTCGCCATTATTACAATAATATTAATAATAATAATCATTTAATTTACAATCATATAACAAAATCTGGTGCACAACAACAGCATAATGCGAAGTATTATTCCAGGTTATCTAATTTGTTTAAGAGACCTGCTCCTTTTGTAAAACCCTCAAATGTTTCTGGGTTTTGTTCTTCATCATCAGTTAATTCCGCGGCGACGGTGTTTTCGAGAATTGGGTTTGTTGGGTGGTATTTGGGTTTGATTAAATCTCGCCCTCTTCTTACTAAGAGTCTTACTTCTTCCCTTATTTATGCCGCCGCTGACATTACCTCTCAGGTAGTTATTTTTTGTTTGTCCCAATTATTAATTTTTCTATTGTTTGATGTTTTTCGCTTTGTTTTTGGATTGTATTGTGTTGATTTTGTTGCTGTTGTTGATAATTGCGATTTTAGTACCGTGTCAGTATGGTTAGTAGAGGATCTTGAAAGGGTTGGACTCGGAACGTTAATGTTCCTCGTTGATATTATGATTTGTAGTAACGGAACAAGGATTTTGGCAAGGGTTTAATGCCAGTTCCCCTAATTTGTGTGTCAAGATTCGTCATTCTGTTTGTTTGGAGAGAATTAATAGGCTTGCATTCATCCAATAATAGGGGAAATAACAAAGCATTACTGGCCACGGCCTCTCACAGGATACCGATGATATACCCTATACGATACATACAAGAAATCTCTATACAAGTGTAGTAAGCATGTATATTGCGCTTGCAAAGGAGCCTTCAAAAACAGTCGGCACTTTGCAACTTTGCAAGGTATCAGTGAAGATCCTTGCATTCCTTTCCTACCGCCCAGATAGACAGTGGTGATGAGCGCAGCTTTGGACAGCTTACTCCACAGATTGCTCACCGACTAGGGAGCACAATTACACCCCCAACCACCTCAAAATTTCAGTCCACACTCCAATGCTGATTCATGAAGGGGAAGAGGAAGAACTAAGAAGAGATGTTCATGGGATTCATTATCCCTGTAGCAGAGAGAACATCTGTTGCTAATGCTATACTCTTAATTTGAAGCCTATCCATTGTAGCTAACCTCTTAGGCCTCATACCAAGCAATGGTATTATGCCTAGGCATAATACCAACGATTCCCACACTACCTCATTAACTTTAACAGGTCGGCTGATGACGCCTAAAGTACTCATACCCTGAAGCGCAGCTACCCGAGATATTATCAAAAAGAGTCCACTGTTACAGAAGCTGTACAGCCCAATACCGCCTTCTCCATGAGTAACAAGGCAGTCCCTAAGACTAAGCAAGCTCGTCCATATCCATGGATCATTCTGTTTTGCCGTACAGTCCAATGTTGTTGTGCTTCAGAAGGTAATGCTGAGTCCCGTCCCTCGCTTCCCCCAAAGGGAACCCTGCCCAGGGTGGATCTTCCAAATCCACTTACCAGTTCTAGCTTTCTCGCTTAGGAAAATGAAATTGACTCCATTTCATCCAGTGTAATTTACGAGTTTCTTGATTATGGACCCCATAGAAGTCTTTACACGTTCTGCTTATCTCCTTAATCTCAGATTTAGGAAGACGTGCTATTGAACTGCAAGTTGCCAGCATAGGACAAGAACTGAGCACTCTACCTCTGAAATTACTGAATCCCAAAGATTTGTCATTGGGTGTGGTGTAAAGTACTAGTACTATTATCTGAATTGTGTTGTGATTTGGTAGCCCCTAGATTGTATTGGGCATCACAGGTAGTCCCCGGTGTAATTTAATGTACTAGTACACATAGCCTTGTTGAACCATGTCGGTTTTGTGCTTCGTGGTCGTGCTTCGTGATTATCTACAAGTATAAGCGACAGTTTTACACAAGAACTGAGATTTTGAAATTCCTGCTGAAACAACTAAAGCTGTGTTGGTGGTTGTTTTAATTACTAGCTGCTAGCGGTTTAATAGATTATAAAATTTCCCATAACAGATTAACAGATTGCTTGTGATGGTAAGAAGTTAAAATTCTATTAGTTGGTGTCCTATTAAAAACTTGGAGCAGATTTGGAACATACTGTAATTGTATAGCTGCATTGAACTATAATAAGCTAGTTTTTGCAGTTGTGTGAAAAAGCTCTTAAAACATCTATAAGCAGCTACAGATAGGCCCAGACAGGAAATGATATGAGTTATTAGAAAACATGATCACTTCTTTCATATTCTGGGTGAAAGATGGTTCCTTTTTCCCATTGATTGTTGGAATGTAGATATTTATGGATTTTCATGGAAGTGTGATTGTGATATAGAGTACAGAAGTGTAAACAACATTGATAAAGAAGGCGTATATAGGCCTTAATGTTCCTTGTAGTATGAATTGGGCGACATCCTATTTAGTTTCAGTAGATTGCCTAAAATTTTGCAATTTAAAACGGCTTCAGTTCAGGTAAAAGATCTAATTTCTCAAGTATGTTGGACGGGGATTCTGGCATATGATGGTTCTATGCACAAACTTGTAGATTTTGTAGGTTAGTTCTGGACAAAAGAAGTCATACTACATTGTGCATGATAAAAATCCCCCATGAAGTTATTTCTATTTAATTTTCTTTGAGAATGCATGTAGACCATGAAGCCCATGTTCGTAGTTTGTCACTATTGCAGCCTTGCCGGTGGAAACAAGAGCACATATAACATGTGATCATGACAATAGTGTTTTGTAAGGGAAACACTGGATAGAGATAAGGTGGCCAAGGGGAGGGGATAGCGGGGATAGCATTATGGGACACAAATACTTTCAAATCTCATTTTTTTGTCTTGGCCATTTGGAAACAACCTCTTTGTGCTGTGTACATCCAACCCCACCTCGACCCCCACAACTTGCAGGAGGTATTAAGGCGTTAGGGTAATGTTGTTGATGTTCTGGCTGTTGTATTAATCTTTTATCCCTATTTTTTCAGACTCCCAAAGTCAAACCTTGCCTTTTCCTCTCCCAAATCATGTTATCTGGCTCTTAAATGAAAATATGATATCTTGTTCCATGATTGAGTTAGAATTTTGGTAGTATTACATTTTTTCTATTATGTGGCTTGGAAAAATATGTTCCATTATGAGTGAAATATCTTGCTTTTCCTTATAACTTCTGTTGCCTGCTTCCTTAAAGTTTACTGGTTGCATCAGATGAAAATTTATTGAAAGTGGTGTAATTTGATTTCTGCAGACAATTGCACTGCCATCGTCTGAGCCATATGACTTGATCAGAACATTGCGTATGGCTGGATATGGATTGGTGGGTTCAGGACCTACCCTACATTATTGGTTTAATTTCATGTCAAAAGTTCTTCCTGGGCGAGATGTACTCACCACAGCAAAGAAGATGATTTTAGGGCAAGTAGTTTACGGACCTATTATGATTGTTGTTTTCTTCTCACTGAATGCTGCTCTCCAAGGTACTCTACCTAAAAACTGTGTTCCCTTTTCCACCCATTAGGACTGCTGAGTGTTGCGACTGAATTTGTGCTTATCAAATGCTTGGCTGTTTTTTTGGAGAAGTAGTTTTATTAAGACCAGAAGCCAGGGTACACACGAACGTAGAAACTCCAAATCATAATTGGTTATAGTCCTTACCAAACAAAGTACTCGCACCAAGTTAAAGCAGACCAATGAAATTAAACAAATATACATCTTTCACGGACGTAGACATCCCATCATAAACAAGTAAAAAATGTCTCCGAAGTTTTCCCACTACGTCATTATGTTTCCAGTTATATCAAAATGCTGCTGTAGTTATTTCCTCTACGGCAGTCTAATTGTGATTTAGACTAGATCAATATCAGAATGAGGATCAGAATGCTTGAAAAATATGTGACTCTGGCTGTCCATATGCTTCATGTATTTGTGTCCAAACTCAACACTCTGATGTGTTTATCACACTTGGATACGTCAGTTAAATAAAAAACTTGAGCAACTTTTGAAGAGTTGGCCAGTAATGGATACTAGGTAACATTCAAAATTTTGGACAGTAGGTAACATTCTGTGTATGCTTCATTGTATGTGTTGAGTGTTGTTATGTGAGACCAAAATGTGATGTCCATAATCAATTCCATAAGTCATACTTTTGGGGAAGTTAGCGACAAATAGAAATATGAATACGAACTAGTACTATACAACAACATTTGTAGTGCCACAAGGGCGCTGGCAAATGGCGGGATAAGAGTGTAAGAGGGTCCAAAGTAGTATTATGGTATTGTTGGTCATAACCGAGATTGGTGGATACCAATCGGAAGGATTTTTCTTAGTGTGAAGTGTATCTACTTGCATGTAGCTTCCGTCTACTGTTTCTACGCGCAGCTGAGATAGAAGACCTTTTCTTACTAAAAAATCATACTACGAATTATGAACGTATTTAGGTGTAGCATAAATTTCTCTATTAAGTGTTACTCATGGTGTCTGACAGGCTGCATACAAATGTCAGACTAGGCTAATGTAAGATGATTGATTGTCATACCCATTTTCAAGTGTCAATTGTCGAGAGAGAGTAATTTGGGTTGTGGTTGGGGTCAGTACAGGTTCAGGTCCTTCTTGTCAGGTTCGCTTTGGGTCATTATGGGATTGGGTAATTTAGGGTGCGCTTTTATCAGATCATTCCTGGTGATTTTTGGTAGGGCGCCTTACAATTTTTATGGCCGTTTCAAATCATAATAATAAAGATTTTTGTTTCAAATCAAGTAATGCGTGTTGTCTTTGGGCCATTTCTGATCAGGTTTTTCGCTATGAACTCGTTTTCCAGTCATGTCAACTTTGGGTTTGTACTTTTCCGTTTAGGGCAGATCTTTTCGTATCTGGATAGGTTTTCCAGGCGCAATTAGAAGAATTCGTACTATAATTCATAGCCAGGTGATACATATGAAGTCAGTTGGCATTCCTGAGATCCTGATACGGTTGTATGCATTCAAAGTGTGAATAATTATGACACTGCCCCATGTTTCGCCTATATATAGGAATCTTACGGTTCCATGTTTGTTTCTGATTGAAGTTGACATACGTTTTCATTCGTTTCCTCATATGATTGGGAGAGTTGCTTCTTGACGTTCTACTCATCAGTATAAGTCTTCTTAAGTAGATGGTTATGTAAAAGTTATCTTAAAATTTATTTTCCTCAACTCCTGTGGAACGATTGTCTTCGTTTGGATGGTTTATATACAGTGCAACAGTTTCTTGGCATATCTCAGTATGCTTACTTCCATTTATGCCAATTATGTAGGTGAAAATGGCAGAGAAATTGTCGCCAGATTGAGACGGGACTTTTTCCCAACAATTCGAAATTGTCTGATATACTGGCCAGTTTGTGATTTCATCACTTTCAGATTTCCTCCAGTTCACTTACAGGTAATTTTCTATTGTTGGAAGTCATTCTTCCTCAACATCGCCCTAACAGGATTATGAATTTATGATAGAAGATATGAAGGTATTAAAACTCGGTTTGATTGATTATGTCTGATAGTTTTTGTGCAATCAGTTCGACTGATAAATCAGTAGCATGGGGTTTTCATACCCCCTATAAAGTTTTTTGTTTAAGCTCACACTAGCCTGCCTTACCATTGGTTTTTCTTACATGTTCTAGTGAATGTCGCGTTTTTTACAGCCACTGGTGAGCAATGGCTTTTCGTTTGTGTGGACGGTTTACATGACGTACATGGCAAGCTTGGAGAAAGCAACCGAATGATGATGTCGTTTACGTATATCCTATCGCCACAAAACCCTCAAGAAGGGTCGTCGATATAGAAGCGAGACCATTTTTGAACAGTAAACATGAACTGGAAACTTGCAAACATTTTGACAATTGAGTAGCTTATTTCAGAATTATAGTGACAATTTCACCTATCAAATGAGATTATTTACCTACGTATTACTCCCTCCCTTTAAATGAATTTCAACCTTGTGTAAAGCGGTTTTATATATTATTAACTAGTTTGAAAGCACGTGCGTTGCAACGGCTAATTAACTTAGGTATATAATTATAATGAAAAAAAAAACGCTTTATTTTATTATAGTTTATAAATTTTCTATTTTAGTAGAGATTATCATTATTTATAACATATAGATAACCAATTTAGGTATATTTAGTTCCATTTTATTTTAAATTGTGATTTTGTCTTATATAAAATTATTATATTATCGATTGTTTGGTAAGATCACTAATATCGTTATTTATGACATATTAAATACTAATATATTTTTATATAACACTTGATTGTTTAGCATCGTATAATAATATCGTTTGTTAAGATCACTAATATGTAATCGCCTTTATAATTATTTACGTGATTATTATTTGTAGGCTATTATTGTAATTGAAGCGTACCGTTACAAACAGTTTATTGATTATGCGAGAAAAACAAATAATAAATAAATTTTACTATTATTGATTTTGGTTTGATAGTTCAAGGATGACTCTTATTTATAATCATAGAATCACCTCACGTTATGTTAATCTTCTGATGTGGGACAATTTTACTATTTATACGTAGTGTATTCACCACACCTACATTAGTTTTCAATGTGAGACAAATAACATCTAAGAAATACACCATTTTTTTCGCACCTAATTCGACTTCCAATTCGATTTAATAATGAGTAAACAAAATACTATCTATTAATATTCGTGCATTTTATTTTCCTATTTTTTTATCATAACTAAAACTTTGCAAATGATATGAATTCTACACTTTAATGATGATATCATTTTTTTACCACGAATCTAATTATATAATTTTCATA
>JAOWBH010149423.1:0-12323 GCA_028566215.1 Silene coronaria | reverse complement strand
CCACCCCCCCACCCCCCCCCCCCCCCCCCCCCCCCCCAAAACACATATCTTATTGGACTCCAATCATTCCTAATTTACCTTTATCTATTGTCTAAACACTTTCTCTCATAAATATTGTGCCCTAGGTTAATGAGGCAACTCCAAACAGAATAGAAGGCCAGAAGGTCGTAGTTTACTATGATTCATTAATTTTATAGTGAGCCATTCTGGTTTTTAAGCTTTCTATCCTTCAGTATATCCTCTTTCATCAGAATGCAAGAACATGTCTACAAGGTTGTTACAGCCATTATGTTAGCAAACGGTTAAGTAGTAACTGTGTGTCCGCCATTACAGTTAATATGACACATCAATAACAGTTCTCAGAATTTCTTAATAATATAGATATAGCCACATTTCTAATGGATACTATCTACCATGAACCGAAGGATAGAGTAAAAGAAACAACATAGAAGTATAGAACACGCCACGAATGGACTTCTAAAGAGAAGAAGTTTCACTTAGGTAACATCAAATTTGAGGCGAAAATACATCCACAGCATGTGTACACCTGTTGCAATCACCACACACTGGTAACAGCTAAAAATTGAGACAAAAATTTCTTGGGTGATGAATAACTACCACAGAACCCATTTTAGTAACTGAAGGTATAAGTATTGTAGCATATAATGTAAATTAACCTTTCTTTTAAGACAATTATACAATTCTACCTATTTTCAAGTGTGCATCAATTGCAATCGCAGCGCTGATAAATTGAACACTTAGATATTCCTAATAACTACTACTACGTCTACGCGTTAGATATAAACATTTATCCATGGCCATCTCAATTAGTTTGGGGCAATGTTCATGAGTTGAAAATTAGGCCTTTCGATTCTTTTTTTTCACAAGTTCCACAACATTTTGAATTTATACATACAAAAACATCTCGTGATTTAAAAAGACGCGTCTTTTTTTTTTTGCAAAAGAAAATAATAGTATTTTCAAACAAAAAGAAAGCATTTAGGGTGCTCTCTCCCTATAAAAGCAAAGAATAACACAGTAGACTCCAAACCCACAGCATTTAAATAAAAAAAGCACCTGAAGATAAAAAAACTCATCAAATATGAACCTCCTGCGAGCCAAGTGAGCAACATTTAAATCTTCAGGTTGGTGAATCGCAACGTACGCCTGCAGTTACAAACTTACAATTATTAAGAATTAGCATTCAAAATTTCAAATTCCAAATGTAATAACAATGAGTAATTCTGATAAATGTTAGTGCAATTCACTGCTAAAAAATTAAAGAAGTGTATAACACGCATAATACGAAATCTCGATTTTGGCCTAATCTTTCGCTTATACGACCAATACCACCTCAAAGCGGTGGTCGCGGTGATCATCAAACTTTTTACAAAACAGTCGAGTTTCCATGTCACAACCTTGATTAAATACAATTATTATCACAAGAGCATGTGGCTTCAGCATTCTTGTGGAACATACAACGTTATAATATTGCCAATACAGTGAAAAGCAAACAAACTGACACAGACATTGGTGACTGTGTAAGTCATCCGAATATTCACTGTTAAGAATGATGGGAACTTTATGAGAGTGTCTCATGGAAACATGTATGATATCAAAAAGGGAGGCGGACGAAAAATTTAGGGTCTGATGCGCCTTATCTGCAATATGAATACCTACTGAATCACAGTGAATACCTAGTGCATAGCCTTTCGCACAATGGACCATGTATGATTTTAAAAAGTCGAGGAAGAGTTAGACTCCGATGTTACATCTTAACTAGCAAGTCAAGAAGAGACTAAAGAGCAATTATAAAAGTTTAGGAAGTTTAATTGAAAAGCTACATTGAGTAGGTTTCAGCCATCCATCACAAGAGGTGTTGACTCTTCCAAACATAAAGGAGAATGTTGACTTTGAATGTGTCGTTATTTAACGTCAAGTTTACACATGGCAAACAGTCCAACATAAGTCGTCCAAAGGACAAGAAAATTTTGGTTGTTGGTGGGTCGTCTAACATTGTAGTTCTTTCTATTTCTTTTCTTCCCAGATTTGGCAAATTCTTATGAGCAAAATTGCCAAGTGGTCCTAATAAAAACAGATATATATTACACCAAAATTAATTTGAGTTCTTTTAGTTTACCATTAAAACACTTTCCTCCTCACTCGCTCTCCTACCCCATCTCCTCCAGCCACCAAATCCCCACTGCCATTTCCTCTGGTCAACCATAGTCGTATCCTCCTGAAAACATGACATCCCCTCTCTCCAGTCATGGTCATATCCCACCAACTCCACACCCCCTCGGGCCAGTTACTGGCCAACCTGACATCTGTCCAACTGTGTCGAACCCCTTCCCCAACCTTTCTCCTCCTTTACCTACCGTGTATTCTTTTCTCATGCATTGTACATGTATATGCATTAGATTTCCAAACAAATACCACAGGACATTTACAGCAAAAAATAAAAAGATCAATTTTGCTTACATCCTTAAGCTGCAGAAGTCCGATATCTCTTGTGATCTCTCGCGGGATAGGATCAATATTAGCTGACAGTAACTGCAAAACTCTGATTCATCCAGCAAATTTATTAAGGTGGGTGGAAGGTACAACACAAAACTACAAAAACGATATGCACAGTTTCGTTAACATAAACGCCCACATATAGAAAATCAAGTGCAAAAATAAGGGTATGAAATTAAAGTGGTAATGCAGAAATGTGTGTATTTTTTCTAAGAGCACTTTCTAATGTAACACTTTTCTTTAACTATGATATTACAATGGTCACGTCAATTAATAAGGTGTGCTATATATACGTCACTTTCACCAGAAACACTAAGGTTGGCAAATCATATTTTTGATGAGCCTTCAAAATACACAAGGCACATCGGGTTCATCTAAGTATCTAACAAAATACAAGTACATTAGTGACTGAATATAAGTTAACAGCCAGAAATCTCAAATTAATTACCACAGCAACCTGAATTCACCAGCTTCTGTTCATCACCCTCATATGAAGTTCTCCTACATTATTTTTAAGAGTTTATTGATAAGTAACACATTTTCTGTAACATTTTTTAAAACTCGTGGCTTTTTAAAAAAATATCAAAGCTCACACCCATTTGTGAACTTCGGTCTCAAAACGCAATGCTGTTGAAAAGAAAAAAAGTACCACCCCCTTAATTTTTAAATTTTATCAAGAGCAGGGTATTGGGGATGAAATCATCCCTCCAACCATGAGTAACAGGAATTTATGTTTATAATTCAAGAGTGGAATCAAAATGGCATTTAAGAAGATGGGTCGAAGAATGCAGGAGAACCCGATGGTATATCTATTGAAGTTTAGAGGTGTTTGGGGAGAGAGGAATGAGTACCCATGCTATTCAACAAGATTTGGAGGAGCAACAAGATGACGTCGGCGTGGAGGAAAAGTATTCTTGCCCCTTTGTATAAGAATAAAGGTGATGTTCAATATTGATCCAATCATCTGGTAATCAAAGAAATGAGCCATACGATGAAATTATGGGAATGACTGAGTGATTGTCGGGCATATTGACTTTGAAAGCAATTTATCTTATGAGGGAGTTGATTAAACACTATCAAGATAAAAGAAAGACTTGCATAAAGTTTTTATTGATTTAGAGAAGGCATATGATAAGTTACCACGACAGGAAGTATGTTGGTGGCCTTTGGCGAAGAAGGGTGTATCCTGATTCCAGAAAATATATAGCCTCACAAAGGAAATGTACGAGGGGACTAGTACAAATGTACGAACTAATGTTGGAAGCACGAAAGAGTTCCTAATTAAACCAAGGTGCATCCAGACTCTCCCAATTAAACCTAGGAATATGACGTTTGTCGATGACATTGTGCAGATTGATGAGACAAAGAAAGAGTTGAAAGGATGTTAGAATAGTGGAGGCATCCTTTGGAGACTCGTGGTTTAGGCCGAGTAGAAGGAAGACCGGGCATTTGGGGAGTAAGTTTAGTGAAAACGGAGTTAGAGAAGCGGGGACGATCTTTTTTATGGAAATATCGTATATGGGTCATATTTTTTCTGACATTTAGGATCTATTATTCCAAAAGATGGTGAATTAGACGGGGGTGTCAGATGTGGGACATGTGGCAGTCAAAATTAAAGTGGGTGGTGCTGGTGGGAATGGAAAAGTGTCATGGAATGCCAGGATGGCATTGAATTTAGGAGTATATTTAGGAACTATATCTTTCTTTAAGAGGCATTGAATTTAGGAATATATTTTGAAACGAAAGTCCACAAAAGATGGGAGTTTTGAAAAGGGAAAAAATACGAAGGGTGAGATTCAAAAATTGGTAAAGAAAAGGTGTCAATTGTCAATAAACTCATAATTTAATGAGTTCTTTTTCAACCGTACATAAAGAGGATTCAATGCATATTGCTTTCAAAAAAATTCTTGAATTTCAGGAAACATACGGCTCTATTTGTGATTCTAATTTGAACTCAATACACGGTGGAAGACAAATCAAACGAACACAGAAGGATCAGGTCCTCTATATAGTAGGACAACGGTAAAGGACTGAGAATTTAAGAAAATAAACAGAATCACCCTAACAGATCAAAACCACACAGCCAAGTTAAAGGAGCAGAAATTAACCTTCCTATATTGTCCTTGAAGAATTGTGGCTTGAGGCCACCCTTTGAAGGATATACTGGATATGGCATCCCCTTCGCTGGAAGAGATGAGTCACCTTCATTTTTAATGATGTCCACGCTATACTCCCTCATTTCATAGTGGTCTTTCTTAGAAGTAGCCCGCACCTGTAGCAATAAGATTTTAGTAATTCATGGAGTATAATACATCAGAACTGTAATGGTTCAGAACTCCTTAAACGATAACACCGAGAATCTACCACAAAAAGCTCAAAAACAGAATAGTGGGCTACGCTCTCTTCAAAACCACGACATTGAATGACTAAACACCAAGCCCCAGTTATAATAGTATATTAGTATCCATTACCCTATTCCTTGAGTATAAGTGAGAGCATCTGGAACCCCAATCATACACCAAGTGAACATACGTTCTAACTTGTGAAAATTGAAGCTATTAAAAAATCCCTCTATCCGGCCAATAGTTATAATTTTCCATTTTAGGGTGTTTAAGTTGGTTGCTTGTAAGTAGATCTTTAAATTGCAAAAACTGTGCATTAACCATGATAATGTTGTTCACGAGTTCTTCCTCGGTCTCCTTCAATTACTCGTATTAGACTACGTCACGTTTTACGTCGACTAATTGCTATTTTACACTAACAGAAAGCTTCAAACCGTTCAACAAGAACCGGACGTAGCGAGGGGAGAGTATGTTGGCAAGTCCTCCACTTTCATGCTTTTACAATTCATGATGGGGCTATGTTTAAATAAGGGCTTTGGCCGTCATTTTACTTAATTCATCACATTCTATTAATAAAAAGATAAATTAACAAATACACCCTTATATAGTTATATATACCACTTATCTAAAATTACTACCTTAGAAAGCACATGTGTATAGAATTTGCTACCAAAATTGATAATAAATAGGGTTCATCAATTTTCCCCAAATTGATAATAATTAGGGTTCATCAATTTAGGTAAAATGTCTTCATGTGATAGAGGTAATAAGATGAGAAATGATGACAAATCTGAGGGTAAGGAGCCTTTAGAATAAGAAAAGGGCATATCGGTCAATTTTTAAAAAAATACACCGGAATCGTCCATCTGAAGCAATTTTAGAATAAAAGTAATATTCTAGGTGTAATTTTCAAAAAAAAATTATATAAGGCTCTAATTTTCAAAAAGTGTTTTTTAAAAGGCTTGTAATCAACAAATTTCTCTTAATTTTAATGAAAAGATAATAATTTAATGAAATAAAACATAATTATTAGTTTCCATAATTAGTGAATGCACTTAATTGTAATTAGTTTACTTATTTAAGACGATGTTTTTCGGAGGAAAAAATTGTGGGAACACCTATTCTTTTAGAGGGGATTTGCTTGAGGTGACACTTTTAACACGCAAAATTAGTGATTTTATTCAATTAATTAACATTCATATAATTTGGGGTATTTATTAATAAAACTGAAACACAAAATTAGGGTTTGAACTCAATCGAATTGAAAAGGTATTAATTATAGATAAATCATGATTACATGGTTTGTTAATTGCTGGTATTAATTATAGATAACTCAATCGTACCTTGCCACTAGCACACACAATGTCGCCTTCTTTATGCTTCTTCTCAAGAATGTGGAGAAAACCTTGACTAGTAAAACGACTCCCCCTAAGAAATTTCTTCAAATGCAAATAAATTGTCCTTTTACCTCCACTGTTTAAGTCATCTTGGTCAACTTCAGCTTTTGAATTATGATCAGCCACATCACCACACACAATAACTTCAAGAAACGAAAGGGAAAAGGTAGCCTTTACAGCCCTGCGCAACATATAGGACATTATGAACCCCATGAGCAGAGGACCCGAACTTAAGAAAGTGCAGAGACAATAATTTTGAACAATTTGCTTTTAATCTCTTGCCAGCTCAAAGCATCATCAGACTTGCTTATAACTTAAAAGCCAGGTAGCTGAGTGTAGCTCACACTTGCCAAATTTTTACGTGTCACAGTTGGATTGGTTCCTAGTTTTAAACCACTTAGCCTTGCACCCATGAACTTTACGGATACTTCAGTAAATGTTTGAACAAAAGTCCTTTCTAAAACCAAAAAAAATGTTAATTTCCTCATAAGTACAAACATATAGAATGCAGTTGAAAGACTACCTCACTTCAATAGCATTTTTCTTTTACAAAGGATGAAAAATAGACACAAGGTTTGTAGCAAAAGGACCCTACTAAACCATCTAATTAAATGGTTTCACATACTTACTCAAACACTACATTGTCTCATAGTGAAGATCTACACAGTTTGAGTAAATTAATAGGATCAAACGGATCCTGTAAAGGAAAATAGTGTGACACATGTAAGAGAAATAGTCAAGCGTACTGCTGCTGAAAATTCAAAGTTTCAAACAGATGCTCCAAATTAAGACAAACATCTAATACAAAGACAATATAGCATGCTTCAGCTGATCGAGAGCATATAACTAACATAATAATATAACTAAACTGGAGTTGTAGCCTAGTAGGTCATAAAATAAAATAAGGAAGGAGGAACTGGTCCTGCTGGCAAAGCAACTGCTGTGTCAAAGACAGCCAAAACAGGCAAGAATGCAAGATAAACATACTTGGAAGACAAGACTTTCCCAACAAAAATAAAATACTGGCCATCCTCAATTCCAAAGTGAGAGTTGTGTAGGTCAGCATATGTACGAGGAAAGTGATGCAATAGCTTACGCAGCTGCACACGCGATATACATTATATAAGTTAATAAGTACAACTTGTGATAGCAAGTAGATAAAACAATGATTAAATTCCATAAAAGCATACCGTGTGGATTCCACAATCTTCCAGCTGCCTAGAGTGTCTCTTGCTCAACCCTTCAATACATCTAATAGGTTTGTCAAGAATTAACTCAACTAACTTTTCATGTTCAAGCACTACAGGAAAAGACGGTTCTTCAAGAGCAGAAGGACCGGACTTTTGAGCTTCTGGATTATTAGTTTGATCATGTTCAAACATGGAAGGCAAAGATTTTCCATCTCCAATAACAGAGGAGCTCGGATTTTGAAGCCTAGGACGAATAGGAGATTGGATATCTGTAAGAGTTTCTGGCACCATCCAATTACCATCTATTAAGGTAGGTCGGAATTCTTCACTAGATTGAGAAGCAGAATAGGTTACAATTTGAGAATGCCGAAAAGATTCTTTGTACAGTTCCACTCTAGGTGAACTTCCTATGGTGATGGATGGGAACTTGTTACATATGGAAGAAACGTCAAAGCTATCCACCACATCGTCTAAAGCCACTTTCTCTCCCTTTCGAGATCTTCCCTTCACAAAACCATCAAGATGACTTTCCCCCAACAGAACAGACATCTAACAAGGAAAGATGAAACAAAATAAGAAGTTCACGAAATATATGCACTTGTCCCAAACAATGAAAGTAGATCCCGAAATTAGAAGCTAATGAACAACAACTTATGACCTTTGTTGATGTCATACTACAATGCAGCGAAAAGCACATCGAACGTTAACCGGAGAGTCAAACAACCTTGAAAGTCTACCTAGCACCCACACTCCCACAGTTATGTATGAGCTAACTCATGGGCAACTTTGTCCCCTAACCTACCATTAACAGTCCAACTATTAAAGGAAAAGCATGCTAACTTCCATTCCATAGTGTTCTTCCATTTTTCAAGATTTATGCTGAGGGACTTAGAAAAAGGGGAAGAACATGAAGAAATGGAGAGTGTATTTTAATCAACCGCCAAGATATGAATATGTGATACGCACTCGTAAAAACCAGTCCACAATATGCATGAATCAGTTCATAATTTAGCAATCTGTCATGGGTTTGAGCGAATTCGGTAATCCAGAGTCAGCTACGAAAGGCTTAATCTCTGCTCTCAAGAGTCAAGACTAGAAAATTTCAAAAATTAGACTTCCATCAGTCTGAGTACACCTAACAAATCAACAATGATCAATGGGTTAATATTTACTCGCGTCCCCATATGGTTAGTATTCCTAGTGAAAGGCCTAATGTGGGAATTCCAATGGTCAAAAGGCTACCCTCCACCAAAGTATCAATGAAAATAGCTTGATATAGTTATACATGTACAAGGGCTTTTTTTGAAATTTTTAAAGTGGACTAACTTTAAAACATAAAATAAGAACGAAAATTTATCAACTTCTCTATTTCAAGTTACCTACTAAAAATTCCAACTCTTGAAGAAAAATATTACTCCTTCCGTAGCGGTCATTTGTTTACCTTTGGTTTTGGCACAAAGATTAAGGAAAGGGGAGGGGACAATTTGTGGGTGTTGTAATTGAGTGACAAGTGGACAATCGGTTATGTGGATGATCAAATTACTCTTCAAGAATACTCTTAATATAGAAAGGTAAACAAATGAATAAGACACTCATCAATGGAAAGGTAAACAAATGACTGGGAGGGAGGGAATACAAAACAAAACAAAACAAAACGACAAAGACTAAAATCACCAAATAAAGTTCCCTCTTGCATTCCTCGTGTTCATCCATTTTTCCCTCGTAGCTACATATCGTAGATGTTATAACTTACAATAGTAATCCTGATTTCCTGAATTAAAATAATGCTGTGTGGAAATATATTTTAACATTCATGCACCAATTAAATAGTGCTGAGCGGAAAAATATTTTAACATGCATGCACAAATGAAGGCATGAGAGGCAAATTGCTAAAAAGACCTTGTCAAGAAACTTAGACTGATCTGAGATGCTTGCAGCATCAAAATTGGCTGCCTGTTCAAGTAGCTTCTTTGCTAGCTTATGCTTCGATCTATCGCAGACTTTTGAGACATTCGATATCACGACTTTATTAAACCTGCACCATATTCATTTTAAATGAATGTATCAAGATGAATCAAGATCCTGCAATAAAACAGATAAGTTAAAGGAATTTAAAAAAACCTCATTTTACTCGGCAAAAAATCCTGATGACCTCCTTCACCTTCAAATGGCATTCCACTTCTCACGCCACAGTTAACATTATGCTGCATAATAAGGAAAAAAAGCAGTTTAAATTAAATGATGTAAAGTAAACAGCAGTTTGTGTATAATTACAATGGTGTTAAAAAATTATAAAGACTTTTGAGCAAGGGAAATAACACATAGCGCAACTACTAAGATTTTCTGAGGTGGAAAAGCAAAAGCTGTAAAACCTAGCAGAATGGTCGCAGGTGGGGAGTGAAACATAACAGTGCACTCTTAAATAGACATAATCCTCTCATAAAGCTGTTAAGAGAAGATGAAAGAGAGATTTCTAGGCTGAAGAAGGGACAAGAGGAATGGGAACTAGTGGATATGAATCAAAAACATACTAGTGCGAATGCAAGTGTGCAGAAGTAGAAGAAAAAGGCTGTTTTTTGAAGGGTTGTTAGTTTGTTATGTCAGTCCTCTATAGAGGTAAACAAGGCGAGAACTGACATATTATAACAAGGCAAGAAACAGCTAGTTTCAGTTTTCGATAACCCCGCATTCCGCAGAAATTCAACTTAATACGAACTTTATATAACGACCCATAAGTATCTCTAAATCGGATAGTCTGAAGCAGGGGTGATTCTAGAGGGGGTGCATGGGGTGCAACTACACGCCCCCCCTAAATCAGATACTAAGAATATATTGTGCATTGAAGTTTCAGTGTAGTTTGTTTGGTATAGTGGTAATAGGTCTATATTTCATTCTAGAGGTCGTGCGTTCAATTTCTATTTTTTTTTTATTTTTCATCTATAATATTACAAAATAGGTCTTACAAATAATTTTTCCCTCATATAACAAGCGTTTTACTATTTAATGACCAAATTCTTGATAAATATGTCAACCACTATTAAAAATTACCAAAAAAAAAATAATTTGTTCGGTATATAATAGTGTTTTTATCCCGATTCTTATTTTGCGTGCGTCGGTCTCATAGCCTCGTTTTAGAAAATCCTTTACAAAAGACATGGAAAATGTATGAAATTTCGGTATTAATATTGATTACATTGCCACAGACTAAATGCCTTTTGATTTTGTAAAATTTCCGCACCCCCTCTACTGAATTCCTAGAATCGCCACTGGTCTGAAGCATACGTAATTGAAAACCAAACAAGGAATTAAGCCTTCTGTAAGACACACTATGATGCATTAGAAAGATAAAACCAACATCATCCATTCTCCGTCCACAACCCTTCTCCTTCCCTCCCTTTCCCTCCACTTTTTACTATCCAAACCCATCCTCAATTATGAGCAGCTCGATTTCAAGAAACAAGTCAATTTACCTCATTTTCATCTTCATAATATAGCCAACACAAATTATTTCCAAGGATAACAACATACAGCTAGCAATTTCGCATTCGCATTGTTCGGGTTCAAGTTTTTATGGTACCTCTCTAATGTTTATCAGGTGACTCAAAACGACGTTTCTATAAAAATTAGCTTGAGTGACAAAACTTAACTACTTCAACCATGATTTTTTATGTACACTTGTCAAATAATCTCAACATGAAAATCTTATCAGAGAAAAACTCAATGATAAATGTAACAACCGTGTTTCAAATTATCTACTTTACGAGTATCGAATGATACTATTACTACTTATCAAATCGCCATTTAGCAATCAGTACAGTAAATGCTACCATTCGACAACAAAATAAATCCATGTTAAATTAATCGCAACAGTAAACAATCATTTGATGATTATACCTTTGAACAAGATTGAAGCGAAGAGACCACTAGCTCCATATGCAAGCGCCTCGTTTCAGGAACATTCCTCTGAAATTCATTGACAACTTTTTAAAGCAATACGATTGAGCAAATTACGAGGTCGAAACGTATTACGTATCATCCAAATTCGACAACTAAACTAGCAGTATAAACCTATGTTACTCCGACTCTTCCACACTTCATTTCAGACCAAAAATACTGAAAACTTCGCAAAAAATAATCGTATCCGACACTTGCAGCCGAGTCAGAGGCATAAACATCAATAATTGCGCCTGTACAGTACGGGATAGTAGAAATTATAGCACAAATTCTTGCTTGTGACGGTCACAAGTTATAACATATTGACGGCACCCACAAGCGATTAAAATAAAGACGTTTTAAGTTGTGGCCGTAGCAAGCAAGACTGACTGAAATTATTGAATTATTGATATGCGATAATCAATCAATCAATTAATTAACCAATGAATACAAGTAATATACTGTATGGAAGATTAACAAGTGATTAAATTGAAATTAAAATTAATTACAAACTGCGATTACCTTGTTCACCAATATGAGTGGACAAATGAATGAATTTAAATTTAAATTATAAGAGGGAGGTTTAATTGATTTTTATGGCTTCTGAGTTACGAGTACGAAGGAGTACGTGTTACGAGGGGGAACTGGTGAAGGAAATGTAAGTTGTTGGAGTGAAGTGCAAGTGTGCAACCGGTAGGGTTTTCTGGTTATACTGTCGTTCAGATGAGTCCGAGTCGACTAGATAGATAGATAGTCGAGTGAGTCATTTAGTGCACTAGACCACAAATCTGTCTATGTTTTAAGTCTTCTATTTCAAAACTTAACTTGTAAGTATAAACTCTTTAACATTAGTTTTTCACTTATTTTTAACTAATTTAGATCTCGTATAAAATATGCACGGTATATATTGTATTTTCTTACTTTTTATAATTTAGCCCAATGTA
>JAOWBH010149412.1:0-12324 GCA_028566215.1 Silene coronaria | reverse complement strand
ATCCTATAAAATTTAGATGGTGCTCTTAGAATGATGGTGACACATGTCACAAGAATGTGAAACAGGCAAACCCCGAGAGGGGAGACGATAACATCAAGTGGGATTATACCTCACAAACCAAGCCACAAAGAAAAGAGAATTACAATCCTGGGTAAATGTAGACCGTAACCATTAAGGTTTGATCAAGAAGATAAGGATAAGGTGAGGGTAAAAGTACTTTTTAGAATAAGAAAGGCCTAAGGAGAAACTTTTAAAGGACTATCGAGAGCTGATATAATAGTAGGAACAGAGTTAAAAAGAAATTAAGTAGCAACTTAAAAGAATATTTTAATGGTAAAAAAAAAGACACATTTTTAAACTCACTATTAGAAACGTTTCAAGAGCTATACAAAAGATATCAATCATATGATGGAGGTGAGGATTAGAGGTGCGAAAATAAGGAATGGTGAGAATTCAGGCTATAAAGTTAGGTAAAATATTCAATGTCGTAAAATAGTAGAGGACTTCGATTCAAATTAGATAACTCAAATAGTATAGGCTAGAAGTCAAATTTAAGGTGTAGATAATAGGCGGAATCTGACAAGAGGCCTATACATTGTGAAGGGAGGGACAATCCCTTAAAATGTGAATGATGTTCTTAGATTGATGATGACATGTAGCATAAGAAGGTGAAATAAGCAAACGCCTAGAGAATAGGAAAATTAAACAATATGTGGGACAATATCCCACCAAGCAAGATACAAGAACAGATAGATCAATACGGGTGCTGGGTACGAGTCAACTATAACCATTGAAGGTTTGACCAAGAAAGAAGGGTAAGGTGAGATTAAAAACAATATATAAAGTAAGACCGATCTTAACTCTTAAGATAAACTTTTAAAGAGCATTGAGAGTTAGCGGATATACTAGACAACACATGGTTAAATGAAAAATGAGTAACAAGAATATTTTGATGATGAAAAAAAGAGTATAAATCAAACTCATTGTTAAAAACGTTCCAAAAGTTATTGACAATACCAAAAGATATCAAACACGTGGTTGAGGTGGGAAAGAGTGGTCCAACAAGAAGGGATTTAATAGGACTAAGGATGTACCACATCAATATTAATCAATTTATCATGCTTTAGATACAAAAATAAAAAAGAGAGGAGACAGGTACATACTTTATGTAAAACATGAAATGTTAAGTGGATTAAAATACGGAAGGATTATTATTTTTGTTTTGATTTATAATTAAATCTCTCATAACAACTATATAAAGGGAAGAAAAATGTGTCATCCAAGTGCTAATTAGTTGACTTAATAAAATCATGTAATGAATTAATAGTGATCTTTAATCAAATTATGTTAGTATTAAAATTGTCCTAGAATTCTCTTTAAAAAAATAAAGGATAAAACGTAATTACGCATCATACATTTAACAATTATTTTAGAATTCGTGCAACACACGGGCAACATCCTAGTAACTATTAAAACCCAGCATATGAAGATAAATCAATATCATTGAACCAAAAAAAAAGGTATCTGAAAAGAAAATACATTCTTTGTATTAATAACTATACAATGGTAAAATATCATGCATTAGGGGTATCGATCCGACCATCCCGTCTTCTTTTCTGCTAAACAATAAACATACGAACTATGCTACACTTCGATCATTCATTCTTAGTGCGCTTAATTGTATTGTATAATTCATATTAGGCTACAACCCAAGTAGCCTAGGGCTAATTCCGTCCCTGTTAATAGGGACCGAAACAAAACTAAGATTAAAGTGAAAATTCGTTAATAAAGTAAAAAAGTCAAAACAAAATTCGAAAGTCCTAGCTAAAAGATTCAAATTTTTCCATTGATAAGTGGGATAATAATCTTGACTAATACTACCTCTAGTTCCACTATTAGATAGTTCAAAATCCCAAACTTGTAGGCATGCAAATACTTAATGAGTCATAAGGAATTACTTACTTTGTTCGGATTAACTCATTATTATGTTCTTAGTTCAACATCTCATTCAGTCCAGTATGTTTCTCTTTTAAATTTAAAAGAACTTATTTTATCTTCTGATGCATTGTACGTTGCTTTAAATTTTCACCTGTACATTTCTAAAAACATACTTCGCATGTCTCTCTTTTACCTCTATTATTACGACTTTCCTCTAACTTTTACAACTCACCTCCCTTCTCATTTTCACCCACTTAATACAACAAAAATTACAATCTATTTCATCAAATTATAATCTAATAATTAAAAATCATCAATAATAAAATTGAAAATTAGTGCGCACACCAACCCCCACCTACTCTTCTCCCCTAACTTCACTATTTATAAATATTCACAAAAACAACCCAGTCTCCTCTAGGGTTTCTATGAGGGTTTTAGTCCTAGGTCATCTTTGAGATTTCCTTACTTGTGAGGGTTCATCTTTACGATTTGTTCGTAAGGAACCAGTTTTATCATTCTTCACTAGTTCTTTCTTTTCCTTTTCTTTCTTATTTCTAATCTACATTGACAATATGGTTCGAGAGGAGAGCGGCGAGGGCAGTCGACGTGCGGCTAAGGAGACCATGTTAGAGGACGAAGCTTTTGTTTGGGATGTTGAAGATACAGGAGAGGAGACCCGGGAAGCGAAATTTATTCTTATTGGTAAGATCTAGTCTTCAAAGGCGATTAATGCAAAAGCGGCAGTGGAATCAATGGTTAAATTGTGGTCCTCAAGGGGAACAATTATAGGTAAACTGCTTGATGCAAAAGAGAAAACATTTACATTTAAATTTCAGAATAACCGAGACATGGCTAAGATACTTGATGGATAACCATGGCATTTCAATAAGTTCATATGGTGTTTTAGCGAGCCTAATATAGATGGAAAAATAACGGATGTCCCACTGCATCTAGTCCCTTTATGGGCTAGGGTTTACGATCTACCACTCTGTGGTCGCTCTAATAAGGAGAACGTGAGACGCCTGGGGGCTCAACTTGGGATCTTATCTGTATCGATGAAGCCCCACATCCGGAGATGCAGAGAGCGGTTTGTTTGAGGATTATTCATGACGTGAGGAAACCGCTCAAAACTAAGGTAACTATTCGTCTCACCTCGGTCAAACTGGAATGTTTTAAAGTTAAATACGAACGGTTGCCTACCTATTGCTATGGGTGTGGAATACTTGGTCATGGTGAAAAAGATTGTGATGATGGTCCTTATGAGGAAGGAGACCTAGGGTTTGAAGAATCACTTAGGACTTCCCCGTGGAAGGTTCTTAAGACGGTGGTCGAAACGAAGAGTAATAGATCGAAATTCTTGTCAGAGGCTTTTGATTTGGAATTTAAAATGCAGGAGGATACAGCCATAGTTACTATGATTTATAAATTGCAAAAAATATCTTTCAAGCAGATAAGAGTCTAGGGGGAAGAATCCAATGTTGCTACTGTGAAGCGGGGGACAGAGTCACGATATAGTAGGGATGTGGTGTTTGTGGATGAGGAATTAAGGGAGGAAGAGGGCGAGCAGAGGAAGTCAGTGGATGGGGGCAGAGAGTAGGGAAGAGCTGAGGTGGGGGATGTCTCAACTGTGGTGAATGTAGGCACAAATACGGGCTGTGCTAGTGGTTCTGAACCAGATGGCCGGAATGAGGGTAACGAAGAGAAGAACATTTTGATGATGGGAGAGGACAGTGATGGGGGTGAACTTGAAAAAGGTTAAAGGGGGTAAGAAAGGAGGGAGGGCAGCAGTTCGAAGTAGGCTACACTTACGCGAAAAGGAGCAGGGAAGACCTACCTTTGGAGGTTGCTGTAGGTGTTAAAAAATCCAAAACTAGCAGGGGTGCTCTAATACCCGAGGCGGAGGTTGAGATGACTCAACCCCGCCCAGCATTATAAATCTTTTTAAGTCTCAACTGCAGAGGGCTGGGCAATCCTGATGCAGTTGGAGGGCTTCGTAATTTATTAAGGAGAGAGGCCCACGCTCTAGTCTTTTTATGCGAAACTAAATTGAGCGGTAGTGAATTACGTAAGATGAGAGCTAGTTTGTGTGATTATGATGGGATGGAGGCATATAGTGTGGGGAGGTCTGGTGGTTTGGCTTTTCTCTGGCGTAAAGGTGTCTCTTGTGTTCTTAGGTCAGCTTCGGTACACCACATGGATTTCGACATTCAGGGAGAAAATGGGGTATGAAGGGTGACGGGGTTTTATGGGTGGGGTGAGTGATAGACATTTATCTTATGAACTTTTAAGTTTGCTAGGGGCTGAAAACAATAATATGCCTTGGATATGTATTGGTGATTTTAATGAAATACTTTTTGCGACAAAAATGAAAGGAGGTAATCGACCGCAGTGGCAAATGAATAACTTCATGGAGCCTATCGATGATTGCGGTTTACGGGATGCCGAGTTCGATGGATATGAATTTACATATGATAATGGGCAAGCAGAAGATGATAATAGGTAGTCTCGTATTGATCGTGCTATGGGAAATGGTGCTTGGTTCAAGCTCTTTCCTAGGGCAAAACTGATTCATATGGATAGGGAATGGTTGGACCACGCCTTATAAAACTTCTTTTGAACCACAGAGAGGAGGGGGATTATAAGAGAAGGAGGTTATTCTGGTTTGAGCAAATGTGGGTTGGAGAAGACGGGTGTGAGGCAACCATCCAGAAAGTTTGGGAGTCGGGTGGAGGAGATTTGATTGATATTATCTCTTTATGTGCGAAGGAATTACAAGAATGAAAGGGAGTAAGCATAGGCAAAATTCTACGTGATATCAAGGCTATACGAAGACGACTTAAGAGGCTTAATGAAGGTGGGAGATCGATTGGGAACTCGCTGAAAGGAAAGGGTTAATTATGGATATTTCTCATTTACTAAAACAAGAAGAATTGTATTGGAAGCAAAGGTAGAGAGCATTATGGCTAAAAGAAGGAGACCGGAATACAAAATATTTTCATAGAAGAGCGGGGCAATGGAAGGATAAAAACAATATTGCACGTCTGATAGATGATAATGGGAATGAACACGTTGAGACGAAAGCTGTCTCCATGGTGGCCATGAGGTATTTTATGGCTCTTTTCATGTCAGATAATCCGAATTTTGAGGATGAGGTGCTCGATGTAGTGGCTGACCGTGTAACGGATCCCATGAACGATGGACTGAAGGCTGATGATAGAGAGGAGGAAGTTTAAAATGCTTTTAATCAAATGCGTCCTCTAAAAGCCCCGGGACCAGGCGGTATGAATGATCTCTTTTATCAAACTTTTTGGCAAATTACTGGTCAATTAGTTATGAAAACGACTCTTGATATTCTTCATAGGGGACAGTTTCCTCCGGGCTTAAATAATACCCAAATTGTGCTTATTCCCAAAAAGAAAGCTCCTGAGAAAATGGTCAACTTTCGCCCTATTAGCCTATGTAATGTTGTGTATAAACTTATCTCTAAAGTTTTAGCAAATAGATTGAAAGTCTTTCTGGGTAATATCGAGAACCAATCAGCTTTTAATCCGGGTCGATTAATCATGGACAATATTCTAGTAGCTTTTGAGACTTTCCACCATATGAAAATACTAGGCACGGGGATGGACATATGGCTCTCAAACTCAATATGACCAAGGCATATGATCGAATTGAGTGGACCTTTTTGGAGCGGGTTTTGAGGAGAATTGGTTTTAATGATGGGTGGATTGGTAATGTGATGCGGTGTGTGTCCTCAGTGTCATTTACAACGAATGTCAATTGGCAGCCTACCAAGATTTTGAATCCAAGCAGGGGTCTGCGACAAGGGGACCCTCTGCCTTCGTATCTTTTTATTCTATGCGCTGAGGTACTTTCCAGTTTGATGAGGAAAGCCATGGAAGACAGGTCTTTCCGTGGGGTTAGGGTGGCAATGGAATCACCCATGGTACCACATATCCTTTTTGCTGACGATAACATCTTGTTCGTTCGAGCAAAGGCAAAAGAGGTTCTAAAAGTTACAGAGATTTTAACGTTCTATAAAGGAGCGTCAGGCCAATTGGTGAATTACAACAAAACGACAGTGTCTTTCAGTTGTAATACGAGTCAGCCGCGACGGAATCAAATTGCTAATTTGCTGGGGGTGGAAGCGATTAAAGAACAAGATAAATATCTTGGTTTACCGACTGTGGTGGGACATTCAAAGCAAGTTATTGCCCGAGTTATTAGGGATAAAATGAATAGGAAATTACAAGGTTGGCAAGGTATGCTATTATCGAAGGCGGGGAGAGAAGTTCTGACAAAGGCCATGGCCCAATATATTCCCACCTATAAAATAAGTGTCTTCAAGCTTCTGGCTAACTTCTGTGATGAATTAAGGTCCTTGGTATCTCGATTTTGGTGGGATTCGGAAAATGGCTGGAAGAAGATTTCATGGTTAGCATGGAAAAAATTGTGCAGACCGAAAAGCTTGGGAGGGCTCGGGTTTCGTGATTTTACCAACTTTAATCTCGCGCTCCTTGACAAGCAAGCATGGAGGTTGATTACAACGTGGAATTGCTTTATGGCGCGAGTCTTGGGTGGTAAGTATTTCCCGTCTAAGTCAATTATGTCAGCGAAACTTGGCCCGAATCCTAGCTTGACTTGGCGTGGTATTCTAGAAGCGAGGAATGTACATTTGATGGGCATGAGGCATAGAATTGGCAACGACCTTAGTAATAATGTGTGGAGGGATCCTTGGATTGTGGGTTCTGACTCACGAAAAGTTCTCACGGCCAGAGGGGATAACGATAATTGTATGATGGTGGCTGACCTGTTATCTGATGGAGGGCGTCGCTGGAATGTTCATAAGGTTCGTAATCTTTTTTGCCTATTGATCAGTCTCGTATTGTGAATATGCGAAATGGACAACAGAATAAGGAGGATATCTGGCTATGGGACTTGGAAAAGAACGGTGAGTATTTGGTAAAGTCAGCGTATAAGGCTTTGGTGGGCAACTTGGGTGTGGAGGAAGGACAATCAGACCGTAGTCGTGAAAAATGGTTATGGAATCAAATATGGAGTATGCGTGTTTTACCACGGGTGAAAATATTCTTTTGGCAGTTTTGTTGTGATGCGGTTGCGACTAAACGTAATTTAGCATCCCGAATAAAGTCCATTAACGTGGCTTGTCCGGTTTGCTTGTGTGAGGTGAAGACTTGTCTTCACCTTGCAAGGGGTTGTGGGTGGGTGGAAGGGTTGTGGGAAGGGTTGGGTTTGTAGATAAAAATGGTGCTTGGGTTTAAGAGGGTGAGGGGGTAGGTGAAGGAGGTCCTTAGTGAGCTGGATGAGACGGAGGCTGAAAAGTTTGTAATGGGTGTTTGGGCAGCCTGGGAAACGAGGAATGGAGTGATCTTTGAGGAAAGCATATTGTTGTGAAGAAGGTGATAGTCGGGGTAAGTGACTTGTTGAGAGAAATGGAGGAGGTGGAGGGAGAGTGAGGACGGGCGAGGAAAGAACAGAAGCAGGGGTGAGGTAAGAACGAGGGAGACGGAAACAAGGGTTGAGGGATGGCAAAGGCCAGGCCCGGGGAGGGCTAAAATTAATGTTGACGCTGGGGTTAGAGCAGGTGTTGTGTGTCGGGATGAGTTTGGGGCAATCATATGGGGATGGGCGGAAAGACGAAAGGAAGAGTTTGAAGCTAGAGTTACGGAGGCGGAGGCCATGCTTATAGGATTGCACTTGGCGAGAAGAATGAAGGTCCGGGATGTTTGTATGGAAGGTGATTGCAAATAACTCATTGAGGCGCTTCAACAAAATCGCAAAGGACGAAGCGATTTCCACGCAATTATAAATGATATTTTGTTATTTTGTAATAGTTTTAATTTTGTTATTTGGTCTTTTAGGAGTAGGAATGCGAACAATGTCGCTCATGAATTAGCACATCTTTGTAGTGTCGGTAGCAGTTTACTGTTCGATAATTCGACTATCCCAAGTCGTATTATTGAACTCGCAACAGCTGATTTGAATGAAAACTTGTAATCCCGCTTTGAGATTTTTTCAAAAAATAAATAATAATAATAATATAATTGAAAATTTATGTTGATGCATAACTTGGTCTAAACGTGGGAGATTTACATATATGTCTGCGCTTATATTTAATCTTTTTGAAATTTTTTTTATTAAAATGGTTTAAATATTATCACCATTTAACTTTAATTTATTGCATACTTGTCGTAATTATTTTGTGTTAAATTTACACAAATTTTGATTTGCAACATTTGTTATTAATTTGTAATTTGGTGACTTATATTGTTAATTATTATTTTTTATTTAAAGAGGGGAAATTGATAGGGAAAAGAAATTGAAAAAGTGAATATAAACGCCCAAAAAATTTGTAATAAATCGACTACATTTAACACAAACCTAATTTACTTACAATATGTCTCCTTTTAGATGGATTATTCTGTGAAGGTTTCAGACGGTATTATGAAACTATTTAAATTGAGTCACATTTTTATGATAAAATATGACCATTTAACGTGGGTCGTATTAAGCTGTAAATGGGTCACATATGCCCGTTTAAAACGTTCAAACAAAAATGAAAAGCTTCTAATTTATTTATTTGTATATTTTTCAAAATTTTCTACTGTGTGAGTGGGAGTATGGGACCCAATAAGTGCATTATTTGACTTGTGCTATTGGAAGTTGCTCAATCATGTGGGCTAACAAACGGTTTAAGGCGTTAATTCCGGCTTCATTTATAAATCCTTTTTTTGTTCCTTTCTTATTCAAAGCTAATCCATCAAAATCATCATTGTGTCCGTATTTGATAAACGATTTTCTTACGTACATGATAGCATAATGGTAGCCTGGTAGGTAGAACTGATCATCGATTTGTAGATTTAGCAAAATAAAAACGAACTTGAAAAACTGATAGAATACTATATAAATTGATAATCGATTAAAAACTCGATATGAATAACTTGAATTGTATCCAAAATTCGGTTCAATTCGAATTGAATTGAAATTATTGTCGAACTCAATAAACAGTACGTCTTGGTTAAGACGGACGCTATCCGTCTTAAACTTAAGACGGGTCAAATACTATCACATAGTGGTAATAATGACAAAACTTTTGACATTTCCTAGGCAACAAGTGAGGTGATTTGATATGTATTTCACCCGCCTTAATCTTAAAACGGATAGTGTCCGTCTTAAATGAGAATTTGTGTTCAATAAAACCCCTCCCATCTAAACTAAAGATAACCTTTGCTTTGGGTAGTTTTCGAGACGGTACTTTGACTATATTTTTCTCCATTTATACGTGACTTTTTCGTACCAAAAATAAAATTTTATGAATGACTTTTTCATACCAATCTGTATATATATAAGTTTTGTCTTTCAAAGTTTCATACTTTTAAAGGTAATCTTGGTCAAAGTTTTTAAAGTTTGACTTCCAAAAAGTCAATGATACCTTTTGTTTGGTCGGAGGGAGTATAACCGAATGATACCCAAACCGAAAATATGTGAACCGATAATAATTGAATCGACTTACCTATATTAATTAAAAAGGTAAATTCTCACTTGTACCCTTATGATATGAGCTATCCCACCCATACCTCTGTTTTTCAGGAAAGCCCACTTGTACTCTTGAACTTCTTATTCTAACATATACCTACCAAGTATATGTTAATCTCACGTGTATCCCTACTTTTCAAGAAAACTCACACTCTAACATCCTAATTACATAGTAATCGTGACCATAATACCGCCAAACACAAACAATTAAGACGTTAAGTAAATAGTATTATGAAAATCCTTCATTTGACATCTCGAACACTTAAAGTTTCACTCTAGCATTTGATACACCCTTAAAAGCGTTATTTTCTCTCCACAACTTATTTATTATATCTCCTCATAAACTCTCAAATTGACTGGGTGTAGATAAAAAAAGAGGTGGAGAAGAACAGTAAATGATAAACGATGAGGATGAAGGGAGGAAGGGTAAAAGATGAATGTTGAAGATGAAATGGTACTACATAAAATGATTTTAGAGGGAAAACGATGTTTATTGGAAAGAAAACTACTATTTCAATTGGGTACTCTTCTTCATATTGTTTAGGTAGTCTTTAACATCTTATTGTCACGGTTGGTGTATAACTAAAAGTTGGAGGGCATAAGTGGGCTTATATGAAAAGAAGGGGTAGAAGTGGGATTAGCTCATACCAGAGGGGTACAAGTAAGAATTTCCCTTAAAAATATTTCTTTACTCATAAAAAATACTCCCATTTTAGTAAATTTTTCATTAATTTTTTATTATTAACAATACTAGTTTTAAACTGTGCAAATTGCACAGGTTTGCTGTAATACTCCGTATTATTCTAAGGTCACTTGACCGAGTAGGTACCTTATATTAGGGACTCTCTTGTGGTCACTTACTCGATCAACTAGGACCACCACTCGAGCAAGTGAGAGCCACTCCACCGAGTGGGTGAGTCACTTGGTCGAGTCGGGATCGCTGGGGATGCTTCGCTCGTTTTGTCTTGTTTTGATTGAGGGTTTTAGGAACCCCTACATATATATATCATGAATTGTTCTTCAAACCTAAAAATCACCCAGAAACTCACCCAAAACCATAATATTATATTATTAACTTTTAATTAAGGATTAGGTAAGGAAATTTAGGATCTATTAAGAGTTGTTCATCCGTAATTCATATTGATAAGTCTTCATCCAAATTCTCTCATAAAAACTCACAGATTTAGTTTACTAAATCATATTCTAACTTTATTGTTAGGTTTTGATTTAAGATTTATAGGGTTTGACTATGTTATTGGAATCATGAGACTAAACATAGAAATTGTGGGTTTTGAAAATTAGGATCCAATTCATGTATTTGGTAAGAGTAGGAAGTGATAGTATGCTATTATGTTTATTATTAGGATCCGAGTTTGTAGAGAACCCTCTTTGAAGCTGGAATTAGCTAAAGGTACAGACTTTATCTCTACTCAACTATGGTTTTATATGTTTATGTGTTTGTTGAGTCTTGTTGTTGTCTTGGTGTGTTGTTTATCGAGATTAATGTGTATGGTTGTTGGATGTTGTTGGTTGTTGATGATTGTTAGCATTGGACATGAGTTTGAGATCCGGTACGGGTAACCGGATTCTCTGGGCACCGTCGTATGCGCAGGGCCACCCGGAGTCTCCTCTTTTGGGCCCGCCACAAGAGAGACATGTAAATTTACGATTCGGGGAATGTTAGTGGTCAAGCACGTTCGCCGTGTGAGTTAAGTACCACTAGTTGGTTGCCGTGTGATTTGTAGCACGGTTGTGGTGTCTAATGTTTTTTTGTCATTAGATATCGAGTTATTGATTGAGTCAGAAATAGATGTTTTATGGTGTTTGATATGTTGGAGGTTTTATTGTGTTGTTAGCCTTTATATATAATCATATGTTGACTTGGTGTATTCTTTTGTTAAATCTCTTTTAAAAATTATCTACTGTGATCCATATGATATTTCCGATCATATGGTGAGTAGGTTTATTTCCATGTATATGATGAGGATATTGCTTGTGGGGCATAGAGGGAAGAGCCGACAATGAGCCGAGTAGCATTTTCTTTTAGTTGACTTAGTCTTTATTACTTCCACTTTTCGACTTAAAACACTTCGTAACTTGTAGTTAATACTTTTGAGACTTATCATTTGAGTTTTGAATATTTGGTTTGTAAATATATGCTATTAAACTTGGAACCTTTGATATTGTTTCTTGATTGTGGTTTTGATTGCACTACCTCGGATAACCGAGTTTGTAACATCTCAATTTACCTTAGCCGGGTAAATGAGGGTGTTTTAAAGTGGTATTAGAGCGATGATTTTGGAACCTAGAACAAGTGAACCAAATGAATGTAGGAGTGTCTAATAAAATGAACCCGTTTAGAGGAGATAATACTCACTTGATACGGTTACGGAGACGTCCTTAACTGTATCATTGCTTCTTGACCTCAATTCGGTCACCACGTGGTGAGATTTGAGAGTGGGTAGATAGAGTGGATGCTATGTGATGAATTGTGATAGATTATTGGTATAGTGAGCATATTGGCATGTGACAATGATGATCGAATGACATATGATGAAAGTGGTTGATTATTGGTAATAAATTTGGAAATTGGGAAATATGAATTATGTTGTGATAAAAACCATGATTGTAATGTTATCGATTTTTGTGCAATAATATATAGAGTAGGATGACTTAATGTTTAAATCATGTTGGGACGGGTGTCGGGGCCTGGATCCCATTTATCCGGTCGAGTAGGAGTTGGCACTCGGCCGAGTAGAGCTCACTCGACCGAGTAGCCGAGCTACTCGTTCGAGTAGGTTGGCCCATAAATCTGGGAAGCCCATGGAG
>JAOWBH010149401.1:0-12324 GCA_028566215.1 Silene coronaria | reverse complement strand
CCCTAACCCTTTTCCCCTTACAATCGAGACGTGGATCAAAGACAACTAATCTGAACCCTCAGCATGGATGGTCGTATGTGTATCTAACAAGGTGGAGATGTGTATCCATACAGTTTTAAGAACATAGCTGGGAGGCAGAAATGTAAGAGCATTACAAGTTCACAATAATTCGGCTTAGCAAGAGAGCATTACAACTTACAAATAAGAGAACTTGATATCACGGGAAAACAAGTTACCGTGCTATGACACCTAACCCATCCAAGTGTTCATCTATAATTAATTATGCAATTTATTATTCCTAAACAACATTTTTTTACTAATTAGTTTAAATTAAAATTTTAGGGGAGGGAAATGAAAACACCTACCTAATTTACTATAATATCCCCAGTGACGTCCAATTTGAGTACCAGCGGGTGGTGCCACCTCATTTTCCATTACAATAACCAAAGCTTAGATTCGATACTACGAATTTAATTGACTAATACTACGAGTGAAGAATAATATAGTATTACGTACTCTATACTCACAAAGCATGTTTTTCATAGAAATCAATCGTACATATTTATTAACTTGAAAATATAGGTCATTTTCTTATACAACAAAGCTTAATGGAACTGGACAAAAGACGTTGATTCAAGCCATTATTAAACTCTTGTTACTTTGGAAGCATGTAAGTACGCGACATTATTCTCTCTCAAATCGAGTGGCTCATTCGATTTAAACCCTTAGTGGTCTAAAATATTACAACATAGCCTAATGGCATGAAACCAAGTAATTAGCATTATTCTTAAACTGTTAATGAGATATTTTCTACTGTCTAATCCACGCATATAAATCTATTTGTGTATCCGGTAGTGAAAGCATGTGTATCCAGCCTGTTAATTTGTGTGCCTACAATAATAGTTCGTTTTTACTACTAGATTTTTTCATTTTAAAGGTTGATTTTAGTTCACGAGTTCATAGCAAATAGCTCTATTTTACATGAAAACGTAACTCGAGTATGGGACTAAAAAATAAACCATCATGAAGTTACTAAATAAGACAGATAAGTTCATTCTTACCTTCGTAGGGGTTTATGCAGTACAACCGTGACGAACTTGGACTTTCGAAATAAGAAGAAGATGAACACCCTGATATTTTGGTCAGGAAACGTGTGACTATAACTTGAGTTGGGTAATGGTGGTCGCTCAATTTCTGCTACACTGTCTAGACTTCCCGGGACACAATCCTGCATATAACAATGTGATTATAGCATTTCAATTGAAATGGCTAACAGTACAACATTGTATCGGTCAGCAGCTATTTTAATACTAGTATACATCAAACTCAACTCATTCCAATACGAATCCACAATTACACGAATTGTCAATTAAAGCATACACATAACTACATTCAGGAACATTGAATCAGAACACAAAAGCTCAAAGTATTCGGAAAAACTCAAACAATTCATAGAAATCGATCAGTAAATAACATCCAATCACACTCCAACGATTCACAATTAACGCATAAATATTACTAAATTAATAAAAAAAAATTGGAAAAATAAAAAAGAAATTCATTAGTATGAAATTCCTTTTGTGATCGTAAGTGACATGTACATCTCCATCTAATTTATCCAATTGAGCAACATACTTAAATCTGCCTTTATGCTTAAATCTGCCATTATGCCATTAGTATGAATCACTGCTTTCTAACAAGGCTTGTGATTGTGTGAAGCCTTCTTAGAGAGTAATTAATGAAAACTATGAGAATAATTAGGGTTAAACTTCTTCAAATTATGTCAAATTTGGGGGAAATTTAAAATCCATGAAAATAATTGATGAAAAATATAAGAATAATTACTAAATCAAAGAAACTCACATGAAATTAGATCAAAATAGGATAATTGATGCCATAAGCATGAGCGAAACTCGATCAAAGTTGGGGCTTTTTGTGAAAGAGTGCGACGGAGAGCGCGCTGGCCGCATCTGATCGTGGTCGGAGGACGGCAGTCGGAGGAGGCGGTGGATGTGAGGGGCAGGAGAGATTGGAAGTGTTTGTGAGAGTGACAAGGAGAGTGAGAGTGTCGGGTGAGGGTGAGAGTCGGGGTTGGGGTTTGTAAGAGTTAAACGAGTGTCTAATCTTGACCATTCATTATTTGATCTCAAGGGCTATTATTGAGTTCGTAAGTTCGCACCGAACATTGAATTTGCACGAGATCCTGATCCTATATATATATATATATATATACATATATATATATATACATATATATATATATATATACATATATATATATATAAGGGAGTTATTTTAGGGAAAAAAATGTAAAATATGAAGTTTTTGGAGGCTACCCAACAATAGTTGTTGGGCAAAAAAAATGTAAAATAGAGTAATTATTAATTGACTTAAAATAAAATAATATATTTACAGGATATAGTTGGCGGCTCATTTTTTACTCATAGTTACTGACATTTCATATACATATATGATGATATCTTAATCACTAATTTGTTTAACTATCTTTGAAGACTAGTCCGGATTGTTAATAACTTTATAATCTGGTCTTATATTCGTCATATTGTTAAATTCATTAGTAGTTATATTTAAGAAAAACCGTACAAATTAAACGGGATCTACACTTATTTGAAGCAATTTGTTAGGAGCACCCTTTTGTATTCTTCTTCTTTTTGTTAGTGGATGTTACTTAGCCATGGAAATCCAGCCCACTGGCCTTATTTAGTAAGTTGAATTTGGGCCTTTATCCACACTTGTCCCATCTCTTTAATACGAGTAGTTTAATTCCTTAATTGAAGGCCGAAGCCTCATTAGTCGTTCGTTAAGAGTCTTCTACCGACTACCGCTGCTCTCAAATCAGAGTTTCAGACCCATGGAATTATCGGATTTTGCATTTACACTATTCTACTAAAAACTAAATCGTAGAACTCCATCTTTGTTTCTCCATGCACTTCGAAATGCTCGATTATGAGATCGTATGATTGTTTTACAATGGCCTTACGTAATATTTATGCGCACACACACTCACACTCACTCTCACTCAATAGTCTTAGGTCATAACACATGTACAGTAAGACTACTGTGTACTCTCAATATTGTTTGATAATGAAGAAGTTGGTTTTGATGTGTGGGATAAGAATACGAGATGGCGGGGAAAGTGTGTTATGTACAAGGTCACATACACTGAAGGTTAGATGGAGTGTGGACATTGCGGAGCGATGACGACTAATAAAAACTGGGAATTAGTTATGTTACATTATTGGTAGATCATATTTTGTCGTTATTATATACATGAGGTGATAGATGGAACATTACCGTCTATTCTCTTTATTTCTTTAGTTTATTTTCCTTCTATTAAATAAGGGAAAATTACTAATGTTACTCGTTTTTTTTAGACGGTGAATAGTAACATTCTCTTGAACATTTGGACTCGCCTTGTATTGTTGTGATATTGACAAAAATGTTAGTGGTATTATCATTCCCCTTAAATAAAAATAAGTATCATTACCTTTATCCCAAAGAAGCCTAAACTACTTCAAGTTGTAAACCAACTGAAATTCTCAACTCTTAAGAGCATCCACAAAGGCACAATTTTAGCTCCCCATATATCTTCTCTCTTCTTATATGGGGTACCTCAGTATTGCACACACCTTTCCATAATTTGTGATTCCACTACTAATAGGGGAGGTCCTCAACAAAATACAAGGCAAAATGTGTGTTCTTTTTGGGAGGTTTCCTAACCATTGGATGTATATTAGAATTGTTGGGGAACCTCATTGTCGCAGACATTGTTGTCAGAATCCCGATTCGATCCTACGATTTTACGACTTTAAGATTTAAAAATGTTTGACTGATCCTGGATCTTACGATTCAATCATGGTTGTAGAATCTTACGATTTTATTCATTTGAAAATTTCTAGAGGTAGGATCATAACACGTTTTTACGATTTTACGATCCTACGATCCGATTTCATTGTAAAAAAACTAATATATATTTTTATATAATGACATCGTCGTAAAACTCAAATTTCGTGTAAGTTGTTAACATGTTCATACAATTATATTAAAATCATTAATTATCAATATTTTATGAATAAATATTAATAAATAAGCATTTTGATATTTAATTATATGTTTTCACCTAATAAAAAACTATATTTAGTGAGTTACTGAGTTTGTAGAATCATACGATTTTACGATCTGATTTTAGCGATTCGGTCCTACCCCCTATCGATCCGAAGTAAAATCTCTATCCTGACAATATTGGTCGTAGAGTGTAATTATAAAATGGAGAGAGAAAATGAAAGAGTTAGTGGGACATGAGGTGGACGAGTAAGAAAATTAGAAATAAAATATGGGGTACCTCACCATTGCGGATGCTCTAAAAACTCATTTCCCTTCCTATCCTTCCCGCATTTCATTCCCTTCCTCCGGTTGACGGAACATCACAAATACCGCTTAAGTTTGATAAAAAGCTCATAAACATATTTTCTTTACAAAATTTAATAGTTAGAAAATTCGAGTTTAGAAAATTGAGTATTTTAAGAACATACTTAGTATTTTCTTTACCCGGTCCACCCTTAACTCCGGCCGGTTCCGAGTCCCACAAACCAAGCCCGGACAGCCCCTGACCTGGTCTGGCACGTCCGCCCGGTTGACCAGCCCTACTCCGTAGTACTCCAATGAATATGGCCAGGGATGATCAACTTGAACCAACGTCTAATCTAATCTATCGTTTTCTGTAAAAAAAAAACTGAAGCTTTCGATAATGTCGCGAGTCCACTCTTGACTCCTTCTCTTTCATCTCCATCTTAATTTCCTCCAAATCCTAGAAATGCCCTCCTCAAAAGGGCCTAAAATCTTCAACACCCGCTCATCACCTTCACAGTACTTCCCTCGTAAACCAACTTCTCAGATCATCTGCATACTTATTCTAATCACTCTACTTATCTTCGGTTATCTTGCAATTTCAAGGACCCTTTTGGGGCATAACTGTCATTCTACACAACCCAGATCAGTTTCTGTAGTATGGGAAAGAACTGAAAGCAGTAACAGTAACAAAGATGCTTCTTTATTGGTTAATGGTGATGTTAAGAGGCATAAAGTCATGGCTTTTGTTGGAATTTTTACTGGGTTTGGATCTGTTGGCCGTCGCCGGGCGTTACGACAAACTTGGTTGCCTTCTGATCGTGATGGCCTTCAAAGGTTGCTTCTTTTTTCATGTTTTCATTCTCATTTACTCCCTCCGCCCCGATCATTTGTTTGCCTTTTGAGTTCTGATCGTAATGTTTACATGTTTTATTTAATTAAAAGTAAACAAATGATTCGGACGAAGGGGGTATCAGCTTATTTAGTTATGTTGCTTGATCTTGCATATACAATCAAGAATTCCTTGATGTTGCTGGAAGCTTAATTAATTGTGGTGATGTGATTCATAGTTTTTCGTTATTTAAGTGAAATGTTGATGACTAACGCTAGCACTTAGATCAACTGGTAAGGAGCGGGGTTTAACACGCTTGTAGTCCCAGACATCTTTAGGGAAGACTAAACCTGATGGCTCACATAAAAATATTAGAAATATTGATGAGTAAAAGATCCTTAAAACTTTTCTGCATTTTGGATTGAAAAGGGATGATGATCATTTGGAGACCCTATGGGCTATGGTGTAAACCTTATCACGGTTGACGGCCAGTCTATCTAGTATGTGTATGATGTACTATTCCATAATGGTATATAGTTGAGTGATGTATGTAATTTAATGAGCAGGAGAGACCTCTTTGAGGGCATTTTGGATACGAAAAGAGGGAGGAGGGGGGATGTAGGAAAAGAGTTTTCCCTCCGAATCTTTCTGTGCTGGAACTATTTTAAGTAAACCTTGTACTCTTGTTGGAGGGAAATATTGAGGGGTAATATTTTCCCTCCTATTCAATCTTGCTAACTTAAGAAAGGAAATTGACCCCCTTTCTTACCTCCCTTCCCTTTCCCTTCAGATCCCTCGTTCCAATCAATGATTAATGTATCATACTTCTGAATATCCTTCCAGTTCATTCCATTGCGGTGCTCCCAGTGAGAGTTGGTAGTTAATTGTTGCTTCATGCTAGAAAGGCCAGTCCAAATCTTTTTTGTATCTAATCTTTTTAAAGCATACCGGGGAAGGGAAGGAAAATAATAAGCAGAATAGTCCATGACGTTAATCTGGTAGGCGTAGTAGCTATCTCACTCTCGTGGTCTTTCTGTGGCACTGTACTGCTTAATGTATACTAAGCGCTAACATTTTGTTGATAGTTTATTCTTGCATATAAGTAAAATATTGGTAATCTTTGTCGTAAGTGTGTTATACTTCCTAACGTGAGATCGTTGTTGCAGATTAGAGGAAGCTACTGGTCTAGCTTTCAGGTTTATTATTGGCAGAACTAATGTCCAGTGGAAAATGTCTGTACTTAAAAAGGAAGTGGCTCAGCATGATGACTTCATTCTATTAGATATAGAGGAAGAGTATAGTAAGCTCCCATACAAAACGTCAGTGCTGATAAATGTCAATATTAGTCCTCGTGCTTTTTGTTTGTGGTTGCACTCATGACTGTTTCTTCTACAGGCTGGCTTTCTTCAAAGCTGCATTTGCCCTGTTTGATTCTGAGTTTTACGTAAAAGCGGATGATGACATATATCTGAGGCCTGGTAACTATCTTTGATGACTTGGTTTGTCATTGCCTATTCATTGCATGCCCATGTTTGCTGATAGCAAATGTATTGTTTTTGTATGTTTGTGGCAGATCGCCTTTCACTCTTGTTGGCAAAAGAGCGGTCCAACCCTCAAACTTACCTAGGATGCATGAAAAAGGGACCAGTCTTCACTGATCCGAAACTCAAATGGTAAGTGGTGTAATGCCGACGTGTTATTCTTTTGGTTTTGACAATTTGTGCAATTTTAATCCTAGATATACCACATTATGGTTAAGGCAATGGAGTTATGCGACGTTGAAATGACTTGTGTTTTAGAAGTATACCACCTTTTTCTCCCTCTGGCCTCTGCCTCATCCATTTCTTAAATTTGGTCAAAATTTTCTCTTACAAGATACAATAAGTAAATGAGACCGACAGAGGGTTACATTGTGTCAAGTCACTCCAATGTTGGCTAATGGGTGCAGAGTTCACTTATTCCGATGCATAGGTGCATGCATGAGAGAAGCTATGGAAACTGTATTTTAGTACTGGTTCTTGGTTGAAAAGAAGCCAAATAGTATATCATTAATTGCTGATGGCATTGCCTGTAAAGTTAGTTGAGCTGGCACATTAATCTGACTAGGCGATTCGATATTTTTGTGCTACCTACATCTGCTAATTTATTCGTTAACTACTTAACTTTCCTTTTATTACGGCTTCCTTGGGTCTCTATTTGATTAGTTTAATTATTTATGTTTTGCAGGTATGAACCACTATCCCATCTACTTGGAAAAGAGTATTTTCTCCATGCCTATGGTCCCATATATGCCCTCTCTGCTAAAGTTGTCAGGACCTTGGTGGCCTTAAGAAATGACAGGCAAGTTTTCTTCGTGAACTACCAATAATTTTGATTCCAGTTTGCTCCCCGGGATATCCATTGTTAGCTGAAGTACATCTGTACATGTGTCCAATATGGCAATTAAAACTCAATATTACACCTAAGCAGACAGGGAGCCCTGAAAATGGCCATGTTCGACCCCATCTCTGCTTGTTGTCTGTCCTGTGACTTGATAATAGTATCATATACTAAAAGTCATATCCGAGTTGGTCTGGTTGTATTTTCATAACTTCTATTCTCTGAAACTGGAGAATCCTTACTTTGAGGAAATTAATCGGGATCTGTAGTTATTAGTTATTTAGTCCTACAATATCTATTGTTAGGTAAACTATGGTATTTGCTGGACACGTAGAAGTTTCTAAAGTAACTTTGTGATGGAGAGTCACATATAAGTCAACACTTTCTCTTATGGTCTTAGATGACTGTTAGAACTTGCAAGAGTTGCGACTGTCAAACAGGCTCGTTACACTGTTACAGCTCTTCATTAATTGAAGGTGCTATCGTTCACTCTGAGTTTCAGTTTACATTATGGACATGTTCATTTTCCATGCTTGAGGTTAAGAGTTGTAAATAGATATGGGGAGAATATATATGACTAAAATAAGGTATTCTCTGTCCATTTATTTTACACACTATATTTGCAAACGACAAACTTTAAGAAAGGCACTCGTGAGAAGGGTATATGTGTCAAAGTGGATGGAGTGTCTGAGCAAGCAATTGGATGGACAATGGAACCGAGACTTTGTGAGGATATTGTTTTCTTTTTACAGTCAAAGTTTAGACTAAAAGTCAACATTCTGAATTGGTTTGAGTGACCCAAAAGGCAAACCTGATGAATCGAAATGAATGGAGGAAGTGTAAGGTATACTTGTGAATTACTATGTTACTCCGACACTTCACTTAACTGCCGTGTCGCGTGTCAGACACGTGTCGGTGTCCGACACGACACGACACTCCAACACTTCAATTTAGACCACAAAATTGGAAAATTCACCCAAAATAGCCGTGTCCGACACGCATCGGCGTGTCTGAGTAACACAGGTGAATTGTGAAAGTTGGCGTTGGATGTCATTAAAGGTCTACTATGGTTTTGTCTCATAGAGGAGTCTTTAGGAGGTCGGGGTTCAGGTTCACAACATGTACACAAAATTTGATATGTTACCATCGTGTTTCAGTTTCCGGATGTTTAGCAATGAGGATGTTACGATTGGTTCCTGGATGCTTGCCATGAATGTCAATCATGAGAACAATCATGAGTTATGTTCTTCAGAGTGTACGTCAACATCCATTGCTGTGTGGGATATACCTAAATGTTCAGGTTTGTATTCTAGCTTCTAAAGTACTGCTTCAATTTAAATTTTTGTCTGGTGTTGGGTCCTTTTCCCTTTGTCATATCAGATAATTTGTGTGAGTTTGTGTTAATAAAGCATTAATATTTAAGAATATTGAATAGAATTTGAGTCATCATATAGTGTCACCTCCATCTTCTCAAGTCATTTAGGTTGGGTCTGTTTTAGATACGTTGTTATTGGATCATTTCAGAAAGATTCCGATTCCAGTGGGGTCATTCTTGGGTCAGTGACTCAGTGATTACAAGTTAGGTTAATATTGCTGAGATGCAAGCAAAGAAAGAGGAATTATATATGAAACTAATATAGCAAAACGAACTAGCAATACCAAAGGCGTGAGCCGCCGCCCTGACTGACACAAGTAGTTCAAGACACTTCCCTTCTTCCCAAAAGGCGTGAGCCGTCACCCTGGCTGAGGTTGGCTGGCGGTTGGCATCTAGCCTGAGGGACCCCACATACCAATCGGAAAAACGAAGTCTAATGTATGGATCCCCGTGCAGGACTTTGCAGCCCAGAGACAAAAATGGGAGAGCTTCATAAAAAGGAAGAGTGTTCCGGAAGCCCTACTGTTGCAGAATAGCATTCTGTGTGGTTCTCTGTAAATCTCCGACAGATCCCTCTTTGTGAGCGTTACGAATAACCGAACTTAGAGCCGATTTGCCATGACAAGGCCTTCATTATTTTGGACATCTAAGATTAGCTGAGCACACAAGCTATTTTTGAAGGTATACAAACCTGGGGAGCTGTAGATTTGTGAATTTTAGCATGATATACATCTTTGGCACCTGCTTCTCTGAAGCTGTGATTCTCCCATTTTCAAGGAAAGGTATTGGTATTGATATGCTTCGAACCTAGATCATGAATATCCACACTTGGTTATTTTATCCGCTAACATCGTTAAAATTGGTACACTAGGGGTCATAATTTAGTTTAAACTAGTTTTAAACCCATGCAAATTGCATGGGGATGTTATTTCAAATTTTTATTTTAAGGGTAATATATAAGATAGTTTTTTTTATATAATAATTACATACCTCTTTTTAAAATTAATTATCTTTAAAAATAAAGTTTTAAAATAGCGTAATAAAATTTCTCTACTTTTTGTTAAGCAATTTTAAATATGAACACCAACTGTAGAAACACGACCTCATATAGATACTTGACGGTTTCTACGGTTCGGTTCGGTTAATTATGAACACCAACTGTAGAAAACGTCAAGTATCTATACGAGGTCGTGTTGTGCGTTGATTTGAACTTCAGACCCATTAACTGTCCTAGTACTGGGTATCTTTCTGGATGCGGATCACTTCGTGACGGGGCCCCATATCAACGTCCCATCTATTTTACCGGTTCGGTTCGGTGAACCGGTTTGAACACCCTACTTGACGCCCGTGACATTTTTCATTTCCTTGCACCTTAGTTGTGGAGTCACACCGAAATTCTTACACTTTTTGTTTGTTTTGAATTGCAATATCAAGTACCAACAAGTTTCACGCTTTATATAGTCGTCAATTATACTCCCTCCGTCCCGATCATTTGTTGTCCTTTCTATTTTAGGATAATATTTGATGAGTAATTTGATCTCTTATGCTCAATTTTGTCCACTTATCATCTTATAATTGTCCACCTCCTCTTTTCTTGGTCTTTGTGTCAAAACCAAAAAACAACAATTGACCGGAACGGAGGGAGCGATAGGATAATAACTCACATGTTACGTAAGGGATTAAAATACCTATTGCATGTTGTAACAAACCTCACATGCAAATAAATAATGAATGTGATCCAGCACATATATGTTAAGTATGGGATGAAAATTCCTATTGCAGTTTTATCATGTAGATAATCAATTGAGATCCTCTCCATTTCTTTCTCTCCATTTTCTCTCACAAACTCATTTAATAATATTTTCCTTTTACACACTATTAACCCTTTATTTTTATGCATAAATCTGCCACCGTTCAATATTGTCGAGATGTAATCTGAACCGTTAAAAGGAACTTGCCTCTCCATTTCTTTTTAGGAAATGGAGAGGATCTTTACTCGTAGATAATGACAATCCATACTAAGATGCTTCGTTCTCTCCTTGATACGGATATGAAGCGTACTACAAGTGACCAAACATTTACAAAGAGTCTTGCTGACGGATAGTACCCCTCTCAAAATAAGACAAGTGGGAGGACAAGTGGGGGGAAAATGGAGCATCCCATGGATATGTCATTTGCATATTGTGAGAGGGACACTATCCGTCTTCAGCTTGTGACGGATAGTGTCCGTCTACAATGAGAATTTGTGATTTTTAATCCAGCACACAACAAATTCACTGACACATAAAGTTTCATCAATAATCTTAATGTTGGTAACTTGTGGAGTTAAAGAATCTCACAAGTTTTTTAGACAAATAACGTATATATTTATTTTATGTAATAAGCGTAGTGGGTTTTGTAGTGTATCTGTATGCATGTATTGTCCATTTCCTATATCACCATATATAAGTGATTTTGCAATTCAGTTGAATTAATAATCACATTTGAATATAAAATACACATTGAAGTTCTCGTTGAAGTTAATATAAGAGTTGAGAAGTAATTGAATATAAAATACACATTTGAATATAAAACTAGTTTTGGACCCCGTGCAAATGCACGAGATAAAATAAATTACGTTTTTTTATATTTAGAAAGTAGTTGCCAAACCAGACTTCGTGTTGTGCACTTGTACATTTTAGTCCATCCCATCTTAGGTTTTCATATTTTTGTAGGGAAAAAATCATCTTTGGAGAATGACTAAAGTGCAAAATAAATAAAACTGGTTAAAAATATGATCGATGGTAATCTCTCGCCTATATAACGAAAAAGAAGTTATGACGATTTTCATTAATACACACTCTTTCCAATTGATACCCTTTGGTATAAAAAACAACTACTTCTACATCTACATCTATCTTAAAGCTTAATTCTGCTTATATTTTTGGCCATGTAAGAGACTTGGGTCATCTTATTACCAAGATATGTTGATTGTTGAGTAACATTTGAAGTACCATCTAACACTGCCGTGAACTTTTAGCTAAGCCTATATACTTTCTTATAATTAAAAAATTACCTAAAACATATAGTCCTTCAAAAATTTAAATATGACGAATTGATGAAATTAATCTTCTAGCATCTCATCTAATTTCTCAATCTGAAGTTTTATACACCAAGTGAGCGCCAAATTTATTTTAATTTAGTCAAACTCCTGACATTTGGTATTATTTATAAAAATAATAATTAAGGTGTGTGAAGCAATCAAGTCATTATTTTCATAAGAGAGAGCCGTTATTTTCTGCTCCTAATCATTTAATTGCGCCATGTGTCAGTATTAAAGTATCTAGTTAATATAATTAAATCATCTGATTCCCTTGTTAATCACAACTTC
>JAOWBH010149400.1:0-11281 GCA_028566215.1 Silene coronaria | reverse complement strand
GCTTTTACTTTAATCGGCAATTTTAGTGCATTAAGGGCCTCAGGCTTTAGTTGCATATTTGTTAGCTCCACATCACCTATAAAAAACACACAACATTTAAGAACAGCAGGATCAGTCAAGTGAGCACAAATAAAGGTATACTAAGCCAATGAAATGAAACTCTTCTAGTCTTATTCATTTATGTACATTACCTTTTCGTAAGGGGTATTTTGAAAAAGGTAAGCAATATTTGAGACTTAGCCAATTATCCACATACGGAATATAATCAACGAAAAAACAATACTTAAGAAACTACAACGAGGATGTTTGATAAATATTGGAAATACATATACCTCCCTCTCCTAGTAAAATAATGATCACTCCCTATCCCCCTCTCCCTGACTTCCCCACCCTCTCCTTCTGAGACTCTGTTACCCATCATTTAATGTCTCACTTATTATTTGCAAGCACGTTTCTTGATCATAGAGATGTGACCATAGTGTAAAGTTGTGGTATCAGAAGCGATCGCAGTCACGGAATCGTCCTTGACTTGGCCGTTGCACTCAAGTCGCAGTCATCGCGGTGATATTTATTTACACGCTTAATAGATATTTTATCATCTATTGTCTACTTTATATTAAATTAAGATTAATTCTATTTAGAATAATTAATTTGACCAATGCTATACAGTTTCTAAGAGTTTTTTATTAAAAAATTTGGCAGACTTGTTAATTTCAGGTTCATTGCGGGCCGTATCGGTCCAAGTTGATAAATCAGCAGTCTCGACCGATATTTTGCTATTTTTAATTCACCCAATACGCCTCGGTAATCGTATACGTATCGGCCGCCTCCAATACCGATACATCTCTGCCTAGATTTTAAACCACGGGTGTGACTAAAAGCATCAATGCATCATAGAGGTGACTAACATGTTTCCCTTAATTAACAAGGTATAATTAACAAAGTATTATATCGTACCGACACTATCCTGACTCCATAGAAGAATGCAAATAATAACTGAGATTATCACACCTTCTAAAGCAAAAAAAAAAAAAAAAAGGGTAAACATTCAGATTTCTACAAACACATGCTGACAAAGAACTTTCTTATCCTGATTCCTGATTCCTCTTCAAACTATAGCGCCTAACCTAGACGCGTTCTCATTTCTCAATTCGTACTTTTTTAGTTTTTTCTACAATGTTCTATAGCCCTATAATGCGAAATTACTTTTTCGCTGTTGGAAAAGCCGCGAGTTATACCTTCCACCACATACAGGATACTTTGCTCGTCAGTATCTCCCTTTCATATACCTTTCAATAAATAAACCTCTGAAACCACGCCGGCTTTCCCTTCTCTCAAATAATAAAGAGGTCTAATGGTAAGACTAACACACAGTTCTACAGACTATTCCAAATTTATAAGTACCTTTACTAGGAAAGAAAAAATATTGTACCTCCGGAGTTAATAAAACCTACTCAAACCCATCTAACTCTGCTTATATGTATTGTGTATGAGTTCGTAAAAATTTCTGAGTTACGTTGTAATTTTTTACAACCGACTCAAATCTAATTGAGCTTATATGTATTGTTTATGAGTTTTTTAATGTTTCTGAGTTACGGTTCTAAAGGATGAGAAGGATGATTCATGTCAGCCGACCCCAAATCATTTTGGGATTAAGGCTCTGATGTTGATGTAGTTGTTGTACTTATCGAGTTATCGTGAAGGGGCTCCAAAAACTTTACGTTAAAGCTCATAACTTTACAACAAAACTCAAAAACTTAAACCAATAGTGGGATAATCCATCAAGTGCCTTTACTAGCCAATTGTGGTATAATCCATCAAGTGCCTTTACTAGCCGCCAAGGAATCTAAATAAAAATTACCCACTATCTTAACCATTTCAATGAATTCTCATTTTAAATTATGCTAGGCAGAAAAGGCTCTCGCCTACGCAGTTCAATAGTTAGTTTACAAAAACATCTCAAAGCCGATTTATTTATTTCACAGCAAAAGAACTTAACTTAGATCAAACAAAAATATAATCACCAAAGTGACTTCAATTGGCTACAATTTCCATACATTCGCTTAAACCTTTGTTACTCCGACTCAGCAAGGAAGTATCAGATACGTATCAAAGAGTCTGACAAGGAATTTTGAAAATTTGGCAATACTGGACCTCGGTCAAACGAGTATCTGACCAATTTTGTAAACACGAATACATAGCTCATAAATTTTGTTAGAAGTTTTCATGTTTTTGCAATTGTGAACCCTATAAATTACAGAAATTTCTTTTTATGTGTTATTACAAGAAATGAGAACAGTTTTATCAAGAGGAAGTGAAGAAAAATAAAACAAAGATAATAAAATATAAATTAATAAAAAAAAAAAATAGATCATTCTCCTTTTGCCTTTTTTTCTCATCTCACTCTTCTTAGACACCATTGAAACCAAATCAGGTGACATTAGTGGAAGTGTCCGTGTCGTGTCTGAAATTGGTGTATCAGATGCGTCATGTGTCGTGTGGACACGTGTCGGACATGGATATGCCATTTAAGTGAAGTGTTGGGGGTAACATAGCCCTAAACACACACTACAACACTGATACATTACTACTAACGACACCACAATCAAATACGCGAAATCACACCTAGACTGGATAAAACTTTATCATGATCAAGCCATTTCTACCGAAAGAGCATTGATGATCAAGTCAATTATAGCATCGCCGAAAGCACAAACAGATTATAGTCTATCATCTCATAATTTTTTACTCATAATTAGGCATCATAAACAAACAAAAAATCCACACCTCCTGATAACATCGAAACCACTAAATTCACAAAATTAATCGGCTAACTAAGCTCACATTTCTTCTCAAATACATCTAAAACGCACCTAAGATGAATTCTGAGCTACAAGATTAGAAATCTCAAATCTGCTCAATTCTCACCCAAACCACTCCAAATCCGCACCTCCTGCCGCAACATCGAGACCAATAAATTCACTAACTAATCGAGTAATTAAGCTCCTGCCTCTTATCAAACACATTTTGCGAAAATTCACGACTAATAACAAACATTTAAACACGAATACGTCAAAATCTGAGCAAAATGATAAAAAAAAACTGCTAAAAACTCACTAAACCACTACTAATAAAGCACTATAACTCAACAATCATACAATTTTTACGATCATCATACTAAAATGTTCGAATTAATGCTAGATAAAAATACTATAATCAAGCAAAAAGAAAATGATCAAACCGTTCCAAACGCTGATTTTGAGAGCTTCTTTATTGAGACCTCTGACATAATTCCCTAAGTATCTCTGCAACAAGTACGCTACTTGATCCTCCAACATTTTCACTCAATTTTTCATCAATCGAAAATCGCTTCGTTGAGGCAATTCATCGAACACCTTGTGTGCATAAATTTACAACAACAAAAAATAAACGCGATCAAAAGATTTTTACAACTGTAAGGCGAAGAAGCGGTAATCTAGACGCAGTAATAGAGAGAGAAAATATTGCGGGGAGAGAGATTCGCTGATTAACGGACACGTCTAGAAATGGCAGTTTCTTCTCACCTTTTTCTTACTCGAGATTGATTTTTTTTAATTAATTTATTAATTTTTGTATTTATATTTAACTGGAGAAGCTACGTAAGAGAGGAGAAGAGACGGGAGTGTTGTGGTGTCAGGTGTGAGAGGAAGGGGGGCGTAGCCGGTAAGGTAGCAAAGGTCACGTGATTAACACGTGGAATTTAATTGAGGCGTCAAAATATCTACTTGAGGTCGGCCGAATGTGTGAAATGCGATACAAATGCTCATTTACGAGAATTACGACGCACTAATCGTCTGATCGTCTTAAGTTTTACAAGAGTCAAGTATATATATATATATATAGAGAAGATCAAATGAGTCATACTCCTAGAGTTGAGTCCATGAGTCTTTTTATGAGCCCTTAGATCTTGGGAATGGATGGACAAGATTAAACACAAAAATGGGGTTTAATTACAATCTCTCTCATACTTAATAACTTAATCACTAACTCATATTAATCACTCATTTCTCTCATTTAATTCATTTCTCACTGCTTCTCCATCTCTCTAACCCAACTTCTCTCATCTCACCTCTCTTTTCATAAACCACACAAAAAATCCTAAATATATCACCCTCCCACAACCACCCCAATCCCGCCACCTTCCCTCACCCCCGCCCTCCCTTTCTGCCACGCCTCTATACCGATCGCCACCACCCACACCTCCTCCACTGAGTACCGCCATACAAGACACGGCTGTTATAATTATTGAATTCAAACGTGATAATGTCATTAATTTTCAATCTTGAAAATAAATGCCGCTTCCAATCATTCATGCACTTGATTTTACACGGTTCTCATCAAATCCATCAATTATTTATATCTCCTTTGTTTTCTTCTTTATTACTTATTATTTATTAGTATCAAGAAGTGGTTCACAAATTCCATACTCTCGGAGTCATTCCAATTTCCGATTAATTATATGTAAATAGGCTTAGTTGCAAAGTACTCCGTATATAGCGACTCATTCCAATTTCCACATACACGCCTAAACTATAACTCTATAAGCAAATATGTAAGCCGTTCGGGTTAACAATGTAGCATATGCACATGATACACGTGTAGTTAAATTCTGCCAATCCGGATACGACTGTTGTGCTGTGACTTCGTGGCTCATGACCCTCGTATAAAACCTAGTTCACAAAATCTCTTGTCCAACACTCGTATACCTGATCAGGATAAGGTGACTATTTTTTTATGATTAAATAATAATCATTTTTTTGGGTAATAATAAATACAGCTTATCGGGTTGTATTTTACCTTCTAATTTAGATATTAATTTAGGAATTAAGAACAAAATTATACATTAACCAATACAGTTTAATGTATACATCAAGAATTTATTTCATCTTTTGATTTCTTAAATACAGCCCAATGAATTGTATTTATAATTTTTTTTAAAGTGATCAATATTTACCTAAAAATGATAATTATTAAGTAAATATTTAGCCACTTTTTGCGGAAAAACATGGAAAATTATCTAAAAGAGAATTATTGAATCTAGTTATATCGACCAAATTAAAGACCACCAAAAAAGGTTGACTATTCTAAATTTGCAACCATAAATTCCAACCATAATTTAATAGGATACAATTAGCCTCGTTTATAACCTTTTTCACTATTGACAAGTTGACAACCACGTTGACAACATGTAGTATTCCGTTTCTGTTTCCATTCTCACCGTAATCATTTAATGTTAACTTGGAGACTTTTTATTATTAATAACTTGTTTTATATTATTTGTAACTGTCCTTTTCTAATATGTTTTCTACTACAAATTGTAAAGTTGTCTCACGTTAATTTATTTGACTTAGTTTTCTATAAAGTACTAGTTTTAAACCCGTGCATATTGCACGGATATGTTGTTTTAAATTGTTATTATGAAAATATTAATAACATTTAAGATAATTTTTATATTAATTAATTATATCCTTTTAAAGTTAATTATTTGTAGAAATAAAGTTTTAAAATTGAGTAATAAAAACCTTCTACTTTTTGTTAAACAATTTAAAATTAAATGTCTTATTTATGTTAGATTTGAATCATAAATTTCATTTGTAATAATATTAGCGTAATTGATGCATTAGGGATTTGGAGTCAGCTGGTTGAGTAATTGTTGTAGTTCGATACGTCGTCTTGCTCAACCAAATTTGAGTTTCTACTTTATTTTATTACTTAAGGCGGCTTCAAACAAACCCGACTTATATATGAGACAAAATTATTAGGATGATAAACAACACATAGTTCGTAAAATTGAATTGGTCTTATTAAAGTTGCAAGCTCGTGCAATTGTTAAAAACTATTTTTCATTCAGTCTAACTCATGCATGTTTCATGAACAACATGAAAATTTAACCCGTGCACGTTTAAAATGAATGACAATTTCAACCCCCCCTTTTCATTTAGTACATATAACACACTCTCTCGCATTCATTAGTTTTTTTACATTTTTCCTTTTCATTACATTCAACCGAAAATAAAAATATTTTCGTTTTTAAGTTATTTTTCTACTTCTTCATTGTTTATTTTAAAATCTCTTTAGTAATCTCTTTAGTTTCTACCTTTTCATTGTTTTTAAGTCATCCTTTTCATTACATTCAACCGAAAATAAAATCTCTTTAGTAGGAGTAGGTTGCGACCACAACAAATGATAGAAATATACTCAACTACTCTGTTTGCAGTCTTTACTTCTGGGCTTCAATCTGCAGCCAACTTGTGAAGACCATACCCATTGAAATTCTAAACTACAGCCACATTATTCTACAATCTTTCAGTTTTCACATTAAAGCCGCTTTCGCAGAGCAATGGAGTTCATCAATTCATATAAATAGCAGCACAGGGAACAACCAAAAGAGATGGTAAAAACCCACCCAAAAATAGTGAAATAAAAATGAAAGGAAACAGAGTGATACAATTAATTATAGCATTGCTTTTGATAGGTTCAACCTTCATTGATGCCAGGACACTAACAAAAACAAGAAAGGGTAAGGTGCATAGAAAGAAAGGGGGTAGTAGTAATAGTAGAGCTAAAAAAGGTGGTAAAAGTAGTCATAAACATCCACGAAATGGCGGTGGAAATACGGGTGGGAATGGAGATTCCAACTGTGATCCGCTTTATCAGTATCTCTTTGGTACCTGTGGGCAATGGCCATTCAACCCGTCTTCCCCGGATAATCCATTTCAGCCTAGACCGAGGCCTTCACCGCCTCTGGTCCCACCATTGCCACCTATTTCCCCTTCTCCGCCTGTTGTGAGTCCGCCTTTGCTACCTTACCCACCACCTCCAATTCAAACTCCTCCTCCACCAGTTGTTCCACCTATTTTACCACCGCCACCTCTAGTGCCTTCACCACCACTTGCTCCTTTAGTACCTTCTCCACCGCCACCATTGTTGTCACCACCACTTGCATCACCGCCTCCAATAGTCTCACCCCCACCGCCGGTTGCATCACCACCTCCTCCACTAATCTCACCACCACCTCCACTGGTCTCACCACCTCCAATGTTTTCACCACCACCTCCAATGTTTTCACCACCACCTCCCCTGTTTTCACCACCACCTCCCCTGTTTTCACCACCTCCTCCCCTGGTTTCACCACCCCCACCACCAGATCCAATTCCTTCCCCTCCGCCACCAATCCCCATATCACCACCTCCACCATCACCGATTCTTCCACCACCAATTGCATCACCGCCACCGCCGGTCTTCCCACCAGCAATTGCATCACCACCACCACCAATACTGCCACCACCACCACCAATCCTTTCACCACCACCTACACCAATTCTTCCACCACCAGTTGCCTCACCGCCACTGATCCCTTCATCACCTCCACCAACACCAATAATTCCACCACCAGTTGCCTCACCGCCACTGATCCCTTCATCACCTCCACCAACACCAATAATTCCACCTTCATCACCACCGCCAATCCCCTTTTCACCACCGCTAACACCAATTGTCCCATTTGCATCACCACCACCAACGCCAATAGTTCCCTTCACATCACCACCTCCAACACCAGTAGTTCCATTTGCATCACCACCTCCAACGCCAATTCCTATATTACCACCACCAACGCCAGTAGTTCCCTTTGCATCACCACCACCAACACCAGTATTTCCTTTTTTGTCACCACCATCGACACCAGTCATTCCATTTTTGTCACCTCCACCAACGCCAATCCCTTTACTACCTCCACAAGCACCAAACCTTCCACCACAATTTTCACCACCGGTAATACCATCTTCAACACCACCCACACCAATAACAGTATTAGCACCACCTACACCCACCTTGGTTCCAACAACACCAATTCCTTCACCCACACAAGTTACCATCCCTTCATCCCCACCGCCAACACCTATTCCTTCAGCACCCCAAGGTATTTTCACACCATAAACGAAACCATATCATCGTGATTACTTAAAACATTTTATTCCGCACACTAACAACCAATTTCACTTCATCACTACCTAAAAAAAAGGTAAAAATTACATATCTTGCAACTTTGCACCACCGCCAATCAATACCAGCGCCTTTCCCATGATGTCTTCCTCCTTAAACCATATTACATTATTACTTCCTGCCAGTTTGATGACAGTTTCATATACACTGCTGCTTCTAGTAACTTGTCCAAAACCAACCAAGAGCTATTCGAGCATAAGTTTTTTTGTATTCTCATACTATTGATATATCTTCACTGGCTTCACTTGTTTCGAGAAATAGTGTTTCCTGCACAGCAGTTCAGCAGATATCTACGATGAGGAAAGAGATTTGTAAGCTTAGCTTGATTATAAATAGGTTCTCTGTTAAATCACTGTTAATTTTATAATATCAGGGAATTGAAGTACTAGAATATTTGTGCTTCCTTTGGCAACTGCAGAAATTTTCCTAATTGATCTTGCTTAGCAGGAAGAAATCAATAAATTGGTTCAGATCAAACAGCCAAATGATTGCCTCCATGCCAAATAGAACTATACTTCCATTAATACACTGAACATACATATATCAGCAAAACATGTCAAGCATTACAGTCATCATCAATATTGACGATAAAGACTTGGTCCCTAAAATAAATATAGGGCTCCTATCATTACACCCACTCTCTACACTAGATGAAAATCCGGTCGTCTAAGAGCAACAAATACGACCTTCAGAAACCCAAATTGGGCACTTAATAAGCCCATGCAAACAAAAAAAGTTTCATTTGTCATGATCAATACAGAAGCACCTATAGAAGCATAAAAAAAATAGACAGCAAAAGCATCATTCACTCACTGCAACTAACTTGATTATCACCTTTATCTTCCATGGTTTTATCTCCGCCACCCGCTCTAGAACCTTTTACATATATGGCTCCAGCAGTCTCAATTTTGCAACCACTAACGTTGTTACCCCAACCCTGCTTCGCCTAATCTCCACCGTCAGACCTAGAACTCCCGTATCAGCGTCATTGTGGCTTACAACATTGAGTAAATGAGATGCTGAAGCGCACAATATACTTTGGGAGTAATTGAGATGTGGAAGCCCATAATCCACTAAACAGCTCAACAGTTTACAGAATCATATAAGTTTCATCTCACTTTCACCTCTATGGTAGCTCAACATTATACCTCAAACTCAATGTTCGTTTTTCAGGCAACCTCTTCTTAATTCTTGAAACATTTACACTGTCCCATGCATCTAATATTTATTTTCTCAGAGACCAGAAAAAACTTCCCCAAATCCCCAAGTAACTGAAGTCTGAAGCAACTAAACACTAATACTAATAGAGCATGTTGTGGTACAAAATGCCAAGGACCCTAACATTAATCCCTACACATACAATGTTAAAAAGACTCGGAGTTAAAAAAAATGCCAGCAAGCTCTAACCCAAACCTCTAAACTCAAAAACATATGACATCTGAAAAAAGACCCTGTATTAAATCAGCATAACATACCAGAATGGTGCTACAGATGCCAGTGTTTTATTAATTTTTTTGTTAAAAAACTCGAGTTAGCGACAGCATTTTAGTAGTTTTGAACTTCTATTATCCCTTCACCACTGAGAATCGGGCAATAGCATAATTCAAGATGTATTAAATTAGCTGACATAAACTCAATCTTCACACGTACTAGTATTTCATTCATCTAATATTCATACCAACAAGATGCAAGTGCTCCAACTTGGAATGAACACAAAAATCAACATTCAACGAGTTATGCTTTCAAAATCGAATGCAACAATGTGTCCTCATTGTCCATAGCATAGAATTCAAGGGTTGGCAAGTTCCTAGAAAACTCAAGGAAATCTGAATGCTAAACATAAATTTCGCAACTGAGGCAATGGATCCATCCACAACCCAATTCCATTTGGCAGCAAACAGTGAGACATGGCAATCAGTTACTTATCAATGACCAACATTCAACGAGTTACCGGACAAACAACTGTTCCTCAAAGATTTCAACTTATTGAGCTAAACTCAAAATCTGAATATCAGCTCAATTAACGGTAAACAACAACAAGAGGGTGAAAAAATCATGCTGAAAAATATCCATAAATCATTATACCTGAAAAATCTAAACTTTAGAACGAAACTCAAAATAGGCTGCTCAGTGAAAGGGCGGCCATAGTAAAAGCTAACATGAACAACAAAGTCACGGCATTAAGTTTGTAATGCAATAAAAATGAAGTACCTTGACAGTATTCAATTGGGGTTCAAAGACAAGTAGCGGAGACCAGGTCGCCATCAAAAAGGCAGTGGCGGTACTGGTAGATGTGGAAGAACCACAGGTGGGCGGTCGCGATATGGGGTTATTCAATAACCCTATCAGTTGTCAGATTAATCCTTCTTAATTTTTCTTCGTTGTGTCCAATGGTTGTGAGTAGTAAGTTGCTCACTCTCTACTCACTAGACACACCAGTGGGCAGTGGGGGTGAGAAGTCTGGCTCCGTACCCAAAAAATGAACACAAATTCTCATTAAGGACGGACACTATCCGATACAAGCTGAAGACGATAATGCCTCTCTCTCTGTCTCACAATATGCAAGTGACACTATTCATATGGTGCTCCATTTCCCTCCCACTTGTTTTAGTGTGAGAGAGGCACTATCCGTCTTCAGCTTGTGACGGATAGTACCCGCCACAAACAAGACGCTTTAAAAAATGAATTGAATTGAACTCAATTAGACCATTTTATTTGTACGGAACCTATACTTAAGTTTTTTTTGTATGTCTTTGGCCGTCTTTAAAAGTTTCAATTAGTTTTACTCCCTAAAAATTAACAGGACTTTGCTTACACTTTTTGTTAAGGTAACGACTAACTTAACATGTTAATATTTTTGTACTAGGTTGTTGCCCGTGCGTTGCACGGATTCTAAAATAATAATTGACTAAATTGTATAATGTGTAAGTATGTTTTTTAGCCTTCATTGTGTAAAGTGGATGGCAGGACGATTTTAATTCTAACATAATTTGATTAACGATTATTATTGCTTCAACATGTGATTTTATTAGCTAAATTAATTGACACTTGGATTATACATTTTTTTCACTTTAAATAGTCGTAGTTTTGAGAGGTGTAATTGGTAAAACAAAACAAAAATGACGATCCATCTGTATTTCAATCCACTTAACATTTCACGTGTTTTATACAATATGCACACAATACACGTTATCTCTCTTTTTATGTTTGTATGTGAAGCATGATAAATGACTAATAT
>JAOWBH010149389.1:0-12324 GCA_028566215.1 Silene coronaria | reverse complement strand
TATAAGAGACAGGTTCACTTCGAGCCCTTAGATTTCCTTTATGCCTTTATGTATTTTCGTTTCTATTTTTATATTTCATTAGTACTCCAAAACTAATTCTTGTGTGTCGAATCTTGGAGCTTAGTTTTTAGTTTACGATGCGTTTTTAGGCTTTTAGAAAACGTATCGCTATTCTGCACATTCAATGTGCACTGCTATCAGTTGTAAAATATCAATTTTGCCTCTAAGAGGAGTACTAGTTAATGAATCAGCTTCTCACCTAATTGCCTTCATATTGCTTGTTGTTTGCTTTCTTATTAACGACTCTTGCCTTCATACTTTCTAACAAGCACGTGTGTGTCGACCGTTGATGATAGAGACTAGGATCCCGACACATGCAAACCGAGACTGATTACGAATGCCTAGTGCTTGACAAACACTAGTGCTTGACCCTCTCGCTAGCATTCTTGTCGTGGGTTGAGACAAGGTTGTGCATCACGACCCGGCAAAAGTACCGGACCGTGACAAAATGCATGCAGTCGTGCAATATATACGTGAAAGAATGATATTCAAATTAAATAAAATCAGAAGACTTTCTACTCACTCCTACCATTATCGACTAACAAAAATTCATTCTTCGAATAAAGCAATGGCTCATTCATTAAAAATGAGGCTTCTCTACTTACACGTGTTTGCATAAAATCGATCTAGTCCTAAAGATTTGTAATGTTATGTTTAATAGGGAGTACTAGCAACGATAAGTGATTTGTCGCTAAATTGGACGTTTGATAAAGATGGTGCCAGACGCAAGTTAGGTTACTAATGGGCACATCACACATGGGAAAATGAGTGGAGTTAACACAGTTGAGCTATCCTTTTCTTAAGGGGACACCTAACCTCGGCTCTTTTACTCTTTTGCGCAGTCGGCCGAATCAATCCAATCATCAACATAAGAGATAAACGGACAAGAAATGAGGATGCCAATCGGCCAATCCAAGCGCTACCGCTCTCATGAACTGTGTATCAAATATTGACATATTAAGACATCTTCGATATAAATGAAACCCGACTTATCTGATGCACATTAAGTGGCTGCACTGGCCAGTCTAAGCTGACGATTCCATCACCTGTCCAGCTACATGTTCATATTGTATACAGTTAACTGAAACAAAAGATGGGAAAAATCATCAAACGTTACTTTTGAAATATCACTTAAAATTTGATTACAGTATTCAACACAAAACAAATCAGGTCCTTAATTTAAACCCAAAGGAAAAATAAAAAGTAGAAAATGATGGTAACAATGTCTAATTATCCACTGTGGAGAAGCATTAAACAGCAGAGACTACACAAAACCACAACTATACACATTCACAGCAGAAGCAAATAGGAATCGGAACACAAATAAGTTCAAATATCTTAACAAAAAACACAATTTTACAAGCAATCTATGCATTCTTTTTTGTTCACTAGCAGTGGATCATAGAGGGTTTTAAAGGAGCGGCTAAAAGCAGCCGAGAAACTTCTTCGGGGTGTGTCCTGTGGCGCGATATTTAGCAGCGCATTCTTCCGCTTTCAGAAGTTGTTCTCCTTTCTGAGCTTCAACCATTGCCCTCTTTTCTTCAGCTAATTTGTGAACTTCTGCCACCTTGTTTTTCATCTTTTCAGCATATTGAGCCTTCTTTTTCTCCAATTGTTCCTGTTTTTTTAGCAACTCGAGAGTCAAGCAAAGGTTTTTCTAGTGAAATCACATTAGATAAATGGGCTGCAACAACAATGTGTAGCCCCACCAACGGTGGCTAAACTAGTCGGTGAAGTCACCAAAAGGTAAGTATAAGGGTAATCTGGTATTCATGATTTGGGTTCAAACCGTCGGCAAACTCAATATCCCTCTTGGTTTCATTCACAGTATAGTCCGAAACTGATTTGAGGTCAGCTAAATCAGCTACTGTGACCTTCATATGCAACTTTCACTCTAATCAACTAAATCAAACCTCACATAAACCATCAATCATACAGATAACGGGAGAACACAACTCGAAAGGTAGCACAAGGGGGGTGGAAGAGTTGCTTTCTAACTAAACCCAACATCAATCCCTCGTTATGACCGATGTGGGACTCAAGTCCCATACTTTGCAACAAATCGCGATACACTCCAAGGCGATAAAGCTAGCAAAACAAAAACAGACAGTGATGAAAGAAAATCCTACCTCAATCTTTCTGAGTTCAGCTTCAATATTAGCTTTCTTGCTGTTTTCCCAAGTCAGTATACCTGACAGCTTCTTAGCAGCCCTGTTTTTAACATCCAAGTAAAGCAAAAAAGGTGTCAACTTCCACAAAATAAGAATCCATTTCCATAAGCTAAGACTAAGAGCATACAAAATGTGACTTCCACCCTATTCTAGAGGAGTCGGGATCCTCTCAATACCTAAATAACCTAATCAATGACCGGGATTTAATCTTAGGCTAATCTACTCCCTCCTCATTTCCTGTCTACATTGCCTAATTTATTTTGAACTGTTGATTCGATAATGGACGCTCCATTTCTTCAAAAGAAATGAAAAGGATCCTAGATGATTATAGAGTGCAACTTTTCCAATTAACAAGGACAACTACCACAAAGTTGTCAATTTAAGCCCAACTTGCAAAAAAGTGTCAATTGTTCATTAATTAACCCTTTAAACCTAACTTCCAGCAATCAATCAACAAGGAAAAGCAAGACAACCCAAAAACACTAGAGACAGAATAATGTCAAATTTTACTGAAAAACTAACCAAGCAAACTGACTGATATAGATAATACTTAAATTTAGAAAAATCCAACAATTAGTTATTTGGTTAGTTGAGAAATACAAAATCTCACTTGAGACTATTTTAAGCTTAAGAAGGGGTTTTTTTTTCCATGTTACGTGGTTCATTTTATGATTGCTATAAGCCTATAAGGGCTATCAAAGCTTAAGACGGTCATGACTAAGACCAACTCCAGAATCATACCATAATTTCTAGAAACATTCATTTTCTTTTTCAATCGATTAATTACTTGAAAAAAGGGGAGTTCATACTTGTTTTCAGCCTTGGATTTTTCATTTTCTTCCCATGCTTTGACAAGTGCCAATTTCTTCTCTTGTTCTAACCTTGCTAACTCAACATCTACATCCCCAAAAATTAAACATGTCATATAATTGAATCTAATTAATTTTGCTAATAAAAAATTTCAATTACATATTTATTAAATATTGCTCATAATATATACCTCTGTCTTGTGAACCCCCAGAAATTTTTTTCTTCTCAGGTTCTGGTGCTGGTGCTGTTACTGGTACAATTGCCTCTGCAACATGTACATATTTAATTAATATTGTACTAGAAATTTCTATGTAAACCTGCCTTACACAAAACTAAAACCCGGTTATTTATCATTCAAACCATATTAATTTCATGGTATTCTTCTAACAATAAAACGATAAGACCGGTCAAATAGATGATGAGACAGAAAGCAAAATGCCTAGAGAACGACAAACCCTTGTCTCATCCATTTATATGAGCTAGTATTTGACCTGTTTATACTTAAGCCGGATATGGCTGTCTGTAATTCAAGGATTTCAAAAGAAAACACTTATTGGATTAATTAAGGGTCTAAGGGTCAAATTCCTGCAAAAAGCTGGGAACAAGGGATTCGGGGTTTGGATGTACGCAGTCTTATCCAAACGATATCAAATCATTGACATAAAAGAAAAAGCTTACTTTCATCAGCAGGAGAAGGTTTGGAGTCAGAATCTTTGGGATCAGAAACAGGAATGACAGTCTTTTCTTCAGAAACATCCTTAGATGTTGTCTCTTCTTTTTCAACTACGGTCTCTTCTTCTACTTTCTTTGCAACTTCTTCACTCATTTTCTATGAATTTCTCAACTAATAAATAAAGAGATAATTATGGGTTAATTAAGGAAGATGGTGTAGTTAGTATACAAGAAGAGCAGAAGGAAAGAGAGATGATTAAGATGATTGTTGAGTGGCAGATGAAGGTTGCTGGTGTTGGTTGAAATAGGAGTTATAGACAGGTGTGACAGAAGAGCATATCAACATACACAGCTGAATTTCTTTATATTTTAATAATAATGCCAAATATTTGTGAGAGACTGTCTCTTAAGATTTATTGTGACAATATATTTTTTCGTATTCTTCATTTTATTACTTATATTAATCACAGTTAAAAAAGTGATCATTTTCATTAGACCGTCTTTTAAAAGACCTACAGAATAATTTTATTTATTTATTTAGCGATTTTTGTGTTGTGGTGGGTCAGTTGTTCAGTTTGATGCTGGACCTAGACAGCAATAAAGTATGGGAAAATGGCTAAAATTCCAGAAAATGCAATTATAGTTGGTTATGGTATTTGGTATGTTCATTACTTTCATGGTAATTTTGGATTTTGGATTTTGGATTTTGGATTTTGGATTTTGGATCATGATATTATTCCTTAATTGGGGAATTTCATAAGGTTACTCTTTCCAATAATAAGGCCTTGTTCTTTTGGACTGAAACTTTCTGAACTGAACTGAACTGAACTGAACTTAATGAACTTGAACTGAACTGATCTGAATTGAACTGAAATAATAATAAAAACATTGTAATAATAACAACAATAATAATATTATACAATAATAATAATAATTACTCCCTCATATTCTATATATTGGTTACACTTCTTTTGGGCACAAATATTAAGACAACAAATATTATATGAATAAAAAGCATATGTTGACTAGTTGCTTGGAGAGAGAAGACATAATTAATTAAAGTTAAGCATTTCTGATTAAAGATAATCTTTTCCACCAAAATATTAACCAAAAACTAACATTCCATTTTTCTTACATAGCCTTAATAAAAAAACTTACATAGCCTTCCAAAGTAACCTTCCAAAAACGTACATAGCCTTAATAAAAAAACTTACATAACCTTAATAAAAAAACTTACATAGCCTTCCAAAGTAACCTTCCAAAAACTTACATAGCCTTAATAAAAAAACTGAAAATTAAAATTACAAACTTATAATCTGAAAACAGAAAAAAGAAACTAAATTTAACTTCAGAAATGCATTTGGGTTGTTCTTCATTTCTTCTTGCATTGGGAATCAGCCTGACTGTATAATCAAGAGGACACACAAGTGGAGCATTTTGTTAAATTTTGGCTCTAAAATTTTCATTTTTGCGCCAACATTCAACATTCATAACAAATTTCAGTTTTGCGCCAACACCAACTTCCAGTTTGTGCAAAGTTCAAATTTTAGGATTTTTAACAGCTATATATAGCAAGGCTGTTCATTTGCCAGTGCATTTAATCAAACAAACAAATGATCAACATTTATTACCAAATAACAAACAAATAAATGATCAACATTTATGTGCATATTGACAAACAAATCAAATAAAACCAGAAACAAATTGAATCAATGACGAAGACTAGGAACTTAACAAACTTTGAGAGGGCAAAAATAGTTCAAATTCTACTTGAAAATTGTACTAATGGGAAACCAGCTAGAGGTTCCATATTACAGGTTGCTCATCAATATGGTGTAACCAGGAAAGCTATCAGTGTAATATGGAATAAAGCAAAGCACCAAAGAGATTTAGGGGAAGTAATTAATGTATCTAGCAAAATCAAGGGCAAATCAGGTAAGCAGAGGGTGGTATTTGATGAAGAAAAGTTCAAAAAACTGGACTTCAGTCAAAGAACCACTCAACGTAGGGTGGCTGCTGGTATGGAGGTAAGCCAAGCAACAATCTCAAGGTGGGTTTCATCCAAGGTGATAAAGAGTCATACAAATGCACTAAAACCAGGTTTGACTGACAAAAATAAACTTCGTAGGTTAATTTTCTGTCTATCACAGCTATATTTTGATCAGATAAGTAGTAAAATCATGTTTAAGGATCAAGGTCATCTTGTACACATTGATGAAAAATGGTTTTACATTACCAAAGATGGTCAAAGGTACTATGTAAGCCAAACAGAACCAGAACCTTATAGGACTGTGCAATCAAAAACTTATGTAGGAAAAATTATGTTTATGGCTGTTGTTGCTAGACCACAATATGATGCAAATAATCAATGTATCTTAGATGGAAAGATAGGAATATGGCCATTTGTTTATTTGGAACCAGCCCAAAGAAATTCCAAGAATAGTGTTGCAGGCACAATGGTCACAAAGCCTATTGAGTCAGTCACTAAACAAGTGGTTAAAAAAATGCTTCTAGAGAAGGTGCTGCCAGAAATTAAGAGGAAGTGGCCAGAAAATGCATCTAAAACAATATACATTCAGCAAGACAATGCACGTCCCCACATTAAGGACAGTGATGCAGATTTTAGAGAAGCTGCCAGTAGTGATGGGTGGAATATACATTTGGTCCAACAACCCCCTCAGTCACCAGACATGAATGTCTTGGATTTAGGGTTCTTTAGGGCCATTCAGTCTCTCCAAACACTCACGAATTCATACAAGTTAGATGAGTTTGTGGAAGCAGTGACTCTTGCATTTAACAATTTAGAGATTTATAAACTCAATTATGTGTTCCTCACTATGCAGGGTTGTATGCTTGAAGTTATAAACATAAGAGGACACAATGATTACAAGATACCACACATGCATAAGACCAAGTTAGCAAAAGAAGGCCTACTACCACAGTATTTAGAAGCAAATGTTGATTTAGTAAAGGATAGCGTAAGGTATATTAACAATGTTAACAATGATGAAGTTGCTAATGCATGTAATGGATATAGTATTACTGAATTGGTGGAGTCAGTAATGGCATATTCACAATATTTCATAGATATGTGTGCTTAGGACAATTAAGACACCAACCATCAAAATTGGTTGGTTGTTGTACTCATTTTGTGGACTTGTGAAATAGGTAGTACAACAACCAACCACCCAATCAAGAGTCATACCCACCCAATCAAGAGTCATACAATAAGTGCGGAAACCAGGAAATAGTAAGTTCAACAACCAGGAAACAACAGCTAACAGTTAAACTCAAGAGCATGCTGTAATTTTTTTATTATTTGTAGTTTGTTTTAAGTCTGTATGAACTCTGCACATTATAATGATGATGTTGGTGCATTTTGTTTAATGCTCGACTTGACATACAACTAGATACCAGTACTCAGTACACAACAACAGAAGTATGAGTGCATACATGCAAAGCCGCATCACATTCTTCGAATATGGTGGCGTAATGCATGCATGAGACATTCTTGCCCTCAAAAATTATCATTGGTAAACTAGTTAAAATGTAGCTGATATTTGGTCAAATGATGTAAAAACACATGAGTTATTATTATTTTCAAATAATTGAAGGGTAAAAAGAGTAGGTAAAATTAAAACAGGTACCTGAAATCTAAAATGCTACCTTAGCTTATTTGGGCAAATAAGCTAGTTGTCAAACAATGCCAGTAGACCTATACTCGGCCCGGGCTGGCAGGGGACGGGCCGGTCTCCTAGTCAGACCCGGGCCAGGCCAAGGAAGAGGAGCGGGCTTGGCCGGGCCGAGCTGGGATATGCTTGACCCGGGCCAGGGCTCGAGGCGGGCTGGGGGCGGGCCTAACCTATTTTTATTTTTTTTCTAAAATGGACAGGCCAGGGTGGGTCGGGCTGGGAAAAATGGAACCTGGGCCAGGCCAGGGATGGAAGGCGGGCTTGGTCGGGTTGTGTGCTGAAAGACCTCGAAGGCCGGGTCGGCCCGTGCCAATGGCCACCTTTACTGCTAAAAGGATAAGCTACCTGAATTTCTTTTACTCAAAACAGGTACCTAAAATGACATGTCAAACTGACTGAAAAGGTAACTGAAACCTAAAAAGGTAAATGAAAACTGAAAAGTTAACTGAAACCTAAAAAGATAACTGATAATGTAGCTGAAAATTATGAGCTAATAAGATAACTGATTATATGAAAATATGTTTGACAAACTAACTGATTTTGATGAAATGACGTAAAAGAAGATGATATTTATTTAAGGGTTATTTTATAGGAATAATTCAAAATAAGGCTACTCTTCTCATATTAATCCAAACTAATGGTTAACTGGAAAAAATATGAACTTTAACATCATTTAACTTATATAGAACCCATGGAAGGGAAATATGAACAACCGATTTCTCTGACTATAACCCTAATAAGTCAACCTGAGGTGTTCCTCACTCCCTCCGCATCACCGGCAGAACCCAACAACAATAACAATACATTGGGATAAACAAGAGTATCAATAAAAAACAACTATTAACAAATTCATTGTGTCTTTTCCAAATTCAACATCACCCAACACTAAATAAATAGCTGATGTAGACAATCAATGCTATCCCAGAACAACTCGATGTTGACGACTCGACTTCAACTGCCACCAACTCTACTCTACACCCACGTACTGGCATACGATGTCGCCGTCGCCGCCTTCAATCTTGTTCATCTTGAAGCACATATCTCGTTGTCTTTTTAGTGATTATTTTTTTATATTCCACATTTACACTCCTATATTAGTAAATTTATTAGTGTATTAAAAAAGTTGTGACGGAATAAGAAGACGAGACGGACTAGAAGAGTAGATTACTGCCAATACGAAATGGACTAGAAGACTAATAAGCAAGGTGCTTGTGACGGAGTAGGAGTCGAGTCTTAGTCATACTTCTCGTTACGATAGAAATTGCTATGTATTTTATATTATCTTTTACCGTTCTAGATTGAGACGGACTGTTGATTTGTACACCTATATAAGGTCATATTGATTGAATGAATAGACACACGAAAATTACCTTCATAATAATTTTACATGGTATCAGAGAGAAGGAATATTTTACGTTAAACACAAAACACATAAAATCATGACCATAGGTGAGTCATCTGGCACACCTCCACCTCCAAATCCCACTGTATCCCCCTTCCACCTTGGAAGTCAAGACAACCAGGGTAATTTAATTACCAACGTCCAATTCCGTGGCGAAAATTATGATGAATGGGCTAGATCTGTTAGACTTGCCCTGAAAGCGCGACGGAAATTTGGCTTTGTTGATGGGACGATTCCCAAACCAAGCACTAATTTAGATTATTGGAATACCATTCACTCCATGATTGTTTCATGGATTATGAACACCATTGAACCCTCTCTTCGTACTACAATCTCTTATTACGAGGATGCTGCCTTACTGTGGAAGGATATTCAAGATCGTTTCTGAGTCATCAATGGTATTCGTGTGCAGCAACTAGAAACGGCTTTGGCTGAATGCAAACAAAGCAAAACAAAGACCGTTGCACGTTATTTTGGTCGATTAAAGCATCTTTGGGATGATATTGCAAATTATGAGCAACTTCCTGGTTGCGAATGCGGCGATTTCTCCTGCAATCTTGCCTCAAAATTTGGAGCATTCCAGGAGAATAAGCGCTTACATCGGTTTTTATCGGGACTAGATAACAACTATTATGCTACTCTCCGCTCCAATCTTTTGTCTACCGCTGTCCTACCTTCCGTTAATCGAGCTTATCAAGCTGCCATTCAAGAAGAGCGGATGCGCATTACCGCATCCTCTAATGTTACTAATGATAATGACACTGCCTTGGCATTTCGAATTCAATCTGACATAAAAAATAAAGGCAAATCCGATAATTCCGACAAACATTGTTCTCATTGCAATCGTAATGGCCATGACGAGACCATGTGTTTTTTGCTTTACGGTTATCCTGATTGGTGGGGTGATCATCCTAGAAGGCCTTGTACATCGAGCCGTGGTGGAGGAACTAGAGGAGGCCGAGGCAATTCTAATCGTGGGGCTGCTTCAAGTCGAGGCAGGGACAGCACTGCCAGAATTAATACTACCTACACCGAAGCAGGCACAAGCACCTCTCGACCAACGCCTGACCCTTCTACTGTTTCTGGTTTGACAGCCGACCAGTGGCAACATTTGCTTGATTTGTTGAACATTCCTAAAGCTACGGATCACCTCCACGGTAAGAATGCCTTGATACTCGACATTGGTGCCACAAATCACGTGACCGGCATTATTAGTAATCTCTCTCAATTAGAGAAAATTGATTCTTGTCCCGTTGGTCTTCCTAACGGTGTTACGACAAATGCTTCTTATCAAGGCCGAGTTACTCTTGATGAAGGTGTCACTATTTCTAACGTGCTTTACGTTCCAGACGTTACTTGCAATTTAATTTCGGTTTTGCAATTACTGGATGAATTGGATTATGTTATTCAATGCACTAAGCTTTTTATGTTATTCAAGACCGACGGACGAGGAGGCTGATTGGAGCGAGTAAGCGCGAGAATGGACTCTACTTCTACCGTGGTGTGTCACAAGCAAATGTCTTCAACATTGACCGATCATCCTCAATGGTATTATGGCATAAACGAATGGGACATCCTTCCGGAGAAGTTTTAAAATTATTACCTACTATTAGTTTCTCTAGCAAATTATCTAATAAAGCCTGTGATGTTTGTTTATGGGCCAAGCAAACTCGTTTTAGCTTTACTCGCAGTAATAATAAAGCACATTCTATCTTTGACTTAATTCATTGTGATTTATGGGGGGCATATCGTACTCCGTCTTCGTGTGGTTCACATATTTTTTTACTCTCGTTGATGATCATTCTCGTGGTGTATGAGTCTATCTTTTACGTACTAAGGAATTTTTACGTTTCGCGCATGTTTTTGGAATTTTTAGCCATGGTTAAACGTCAGTTTGGCAAAGAAGTTAAGACGGTAAGAAGCGACAATGGCACCGAGTTTTCTTCTTTAAAATCCTATTTCTCAAAACATGGGATTATATTTGAGATATCGTGTGTCAGGACCCCTCAGCAAAATGGACGGGTGAAACGAAAGCATCGCCATATTTTAAACATTGCTCGTGCTTTGTTATTTCAAGGATTGCTCCCTGTGAAATTTTGGGGCGAGGCTGTGATGACCGCATGTCATTTAATTAATAGAACTCCGTCTCCTTTATTACAAAATAAAACTCCATATGAGTTTTTATTTGGTAAACTACCGTCCTATGATTCTTTCCGCATTTTTGGCTGCTTATGCTACGCTCATGATCAATGTCACAGAGGAAATAAATTTGCTAGTAGTAGCCGTCGTTGTGTTTTCTGGGGATATCCCTTCGGGAAGAAAGGTTGGAAAGTTTTTGATGTAGAGACAAATGAACATTCCTTATCTCGTGATGTAAAATTTTTCGAACACGAATTCCCATATAACACTTCATCTCCTTCTGTCCATCAGTCCAAATTGCCCCCTGTTTTTGATGACGTTACTGACTCGCCTGTTACTACAATGTCACCACCTCCAAACTGCTCGGCGTCAGGGGGGCGGATTGTGTCATTGATACAGGCCCCGACATCGACATACAGGCCAATGACGGAATCGGTGCTACAGTTTTAGAAAATAAAGATGCTTCTGAAGCATGTCAATTGGATACTACTACCAAAGGACGTAATAAAATTTCCTTTGAAAGTCCTAATTCTAGTTTGCAAATCACAAATGAGCAGTCTAATTCCTTTGCAAATTTTGGTTTGCAAATCACAAATGAGCAGCCTACTACTCCTACCAGCCCTCATGACATCGAAGATTTGGGACGCGGTCATAGAATAAAGATACCATCGTCCCGTTTAAAGGGTTTCGTTACTGACACACACGGTCCATACACTAAGTCCAATTCTCCTGTCTCCTGCCATACATTCTCCTCCAGGTACGCGATATCCGATAACTCAATATGTTAATTATAGTCATTTTTCAAATCAATATCGGCATTTTGCGGCAAATTTAAATGCAGGTCATGAACCTAAAAATTTTAAAGAAGCTATTCGTAATTTGGGACGGCGTGACGCCATGACTAAATAAATCGATGCCTTAGAGCTCAATAATACTTGGGTTTTGGAAGAAATACCACCTCATAAACGTGCTTTAGAAAATAAATGGATCTATCGTATTAAGTACAATGCAGATGGCACAATTGAGTGCCTTAAAGCTCGCTTAGTTATCCTCGAAAATCAACAAGTTGAAGGAATCGATTACGATGAAACATTTGCTCCTATGGCAAAGATGACGACAGTTCGTTCGTTTCTTACCGTTGCCATCGCTCGTGGTTAGCATGTCCATCAGAAGGACGTTCATAATGCTTTCTTACATGGCGACTTAAATGAAGTTGTCTATATGAAACTACCACAAGGTTTTCGTCATTCCAATCCTAACCAGGTTTGTCGCCTCAAGATGTAACACCCCCAATTACCCGACCAAGGTAATCAAGGGCGCTACCATCTCGGTTGCCCGAGGTAGTGATTACAAAACTCCAATTCGAAGAACATTTTAT
>JAOWBH010149378.1:0-12326 GCA_028566215.1 Silene coronaria | reverse complement strand
ATTCTACAACTGTCAAATTTTGATATGAGATATCAGAAAATAGAAGAAATTTATCAAGAGTCGCCCCGCTAATATTTTACTTCCGCATTGCACGAGAATGCTTGTAGAGCAATCAAAGCAGTATGCAGAATGTTAAAAGTAGTATATTATATAGGAAAAAAAAAAGGAACTTACAGGTGTAAAAATAGGATAATCATGTGACGAGAACTGGGAAGTAGGCCGAGACAGGGAAGGAGGCGGCGATGAAGAAACAGAAGACAGCAATTTGAGATGTGCAGGACTGTTTCCTTGCTTCAATGCTGCATGTAATGCTCTTAGCTCCACTGCTTTAGCAATGGCTTCCTTTATTTCTTGCCTATCAATAATCACGCTACCCTCTACGTTATTGTTTAATGCAGCAGCCATGGATGACACACCAAGAAACAAAAAAGAACACAGAATAGCCTAGCATGTAAAATCCATTAAAGAAAAACAAGAAACATAGTTTCCTGTTTAAAAGCAGTGCATTTTTGGGGATAAGAGAAAGTGGTTTTGGAGTGAGAATTAGAACAATGAGGTTGGGACAAAATTGATTTTGGTGTTTCTTGGGTTTTGTTATAAGCCTTGATTAAGCCAAGCCAAGGATATAGGAGAGGAGAGCCATAGAAGAAGATGAGAAAGAGAGAGAAAGACACTTAAGGATGCCTTGTGAGTTGTCTTTGTAGTATTTGTAATTGTTCCACTTAAAGGCTATGCATGTGAAAGTAAGGATGAGATGAAGGGAATCTACTCTTCTACTCTTATGTCTACTCACATAAGTCTAACTGTAGCTAACACGTTGAGATGCCTTTAAAGCTCAAAAAGCCAAGACAATGAGAAAAACCAGCCTAAACCTAATTCGGAGTATTCAATTATGGACTATGGAGTACTTACTTACTCCGTAATATGTTTCAATAGTTGGACATAGTCATGCTATGACCTGACACCAGAGAACTTATTTTACAAGTTCAAGAAGGTTACTTCCTCATTATGTTGATATAAGACACTCAAAATATTTCCCGAGAAGCCTAGCCGAAAGGGTGATTGCGTGGTCTCTACTCTCTACAAATATGGAGTAATATTCTCTCCATTTCCTTTTAAGATCGCATCCTGACTACCGGTGAGAAATTTATACATTGAAATTAAGGGATAATGGAAATTACAAAGGAAAATATTATTAAATGAGTTTGAGAGAGAAAATGGACTTTCCATTTCATAAAAGAAATGGGGAGGGTATGATTGTTATGGAAGCACTTTAGCTCATGCCGCATTGTACATTTATGACACAATCAAACATGGAAGACTTTAACCTGATCTCCCCATGGCGCTAGGTGCTGAGGTCATTTACTAAACAAGTTATAGGTCAGTACAATAGATGGGTTAGAGATGACAATAAATCAATGGGTTGGTTCAAAATTTGGTTCAGAAGTATTTGGATCTTGGGGGGAATTGTGATTTTAAAATGAAAATAAAAAAAAATGGGTTAGAGATGACAATATTATGATTTGAGATAAGACGTGATCTCGATGAGATTATGAGAGAGAGAACTAGTGTTTGTGAAAACTGCTGACAATATTGATACTCTTCTACAAAAATAGCAATATTCATACGACTAACCGTATCCGTATGAATACAAAAACTTATACAAGACGCATTTAATCAAATTAGTTTAAGTCGTAATTTAAAACCGATTGTCTGAAACCCTTGTGTATAAAACTATTTCTTGAAGACTTTACTAGTTACTACTCATAGAACCAACTCCTTGCAATCAATCTTGTGGACTTGTGGGGGTGGGCATCAACAACAGTCAACAATGTCCAAATGATATACTGTCATGTGGGATATGATATTTCATATTTGTTAAAGAGTTGTTGATTATTAGGGGTATGTCGTATCCAAAATGGAATTCCAGATAGGATTATGAGGTTTGTTTATAGAAGTTTTTGTTGGCTTCCATAACGACTTTTAGTGAAAGGAGGTCATTATTAATATAATATTTATATGTAAAAGTGACTTTTTTGAATCAACCACTCCATGGAAAAGCTTTCTCTAATTTCAACCTCCACATGCAAAGGTCTGCCTCCTTTTTAACTAATCCTCAGCATCATTTTATGACTACGTTAATTAGAGTAGGGGGCCTCTAATGTATTTGGCATGCATACAATAGACAGACCATTTGGCAACATATCAAACTGCACCATAAAAACCTCAAATGAATGGGTAATGGCAAAAAATGATAAATGAGAAAAGGGAAGTAATGGTGCTAGAAAATAATAGTGATAAGAAAAGTAGAAAACCATTTCTTTCATTCATGTCTAGTAAACACCCTAATAATACCGCTCGAGGGAGAAGATCCTCTCCATTTTCTTTTGGTCTATTTCCTTTCAAAAAGGAGTATAATATTATTAATCAAACCCCCATTAACCTTTTCTTTCTCAAGTAAATTTACAACCATCCGATCGGACCTAAATTTAATCCAGACCATTAAAAAGGTAATGGACCTCCATTTTTTCTAAGAAATGGAGAGGTCCTTACTCACCATTCGGTAACGTATCATCATTTCCATAGAAATTCCTCCTCACCTTTTATATCGTACTTAACATACTATATCAGTGAGACAATGGTTCGAGTGGTGCTAACTAAACACCCTAGTCATAATCAATACTCCCGACACTTTATTTATCCATGACAAGGGAAAGGCTCAAGACCAGAACTCCACAAGCATAAAATTGTACTTTAGTTACTTTGTTTTCCTTGAACGGTCTTTGGAATTGTCCTCTTCTTATTGTTGCCTCTTCGAAAAGAAGATTCCAAATTTCTCCATGACAACTGTTAATTGATCTAGCTTCCTTAAATTTTCTTACCAATGAAGTATATTATTAGAGTGTATCCAGTTTACCCACTCTATTAACATTCTTACACCTTCAGTTTAAAAAGCTCAGTCGATAACCACATTTAGATGAAATGCCAAGTTCGGACAAAATGGGGAAAACTAATAAAGCATACCTTTAAAAGGAAAACGGAATAACGTCATCATCGATGTTTCCTATTTCAAAAGCTCCCTCCCAACGTCAGAAACCGCTGGTGTCCCTCCACTTCATGAGTTCCCAATGTAGAACAGAGTAACCTGCACGGCTACACTATTGATTTTGTTAGCATCCCTTCTAACAATTTTAAATCATTTTGCTAATGTTGCAGGCTTACAGCTATAATAGTATATACTTGCAACGTACAAAAACATCATGGATCTTACCTTAAATTTATTCTGACATTTTGAATGACATGAAAAGCCCGTCGAAAGTTCAGCCCATGATCACCTCCGGACTCTGGTACCTAGTACTTGCTAGTTGCTACTATGGAAATAAAGCTATACAAATATTACGTTGACATCACCATTCTGAAAATCAGCAGCATCACGTGAAGCAATGACTATGAGCAAACGATCTCCTGAGCATATCACACATTCTCCTTTGCTTACTTAAAATCACACGTGAAAACAATGGACACAATCATTCCAAATTTCTGTACACTGATGGAAGTAAAACCTAAAAATGAAAATGCAGAAATTGTCTCGCTAAAACAATAATCTCAAGACTCTAGCGACATATCCGAGAGTCCATGACCTCTTCCTAGGACAACCAGTAATCTGTGTCAAGAATAATCTTCCTAGAGCAATTAGTGATCTTCCCAAGGCATTGTTGTTATATGTCGTCTCATTCATACACTCATTCCAGTAGTTCTTTGCTTTCACGTCATCAGTGCACCTATGATACTGACCAGCTTACAAGTCCTTTTCTGTGGCTTAAGCTTCATTCAAATATTTGCCATCAGGTTCGCATCATTCAAAACACCATTTCTTCATAAATTTAATCGCTGTCCTTTAGATCTTCCTCACCTTGCCAAACTTTCTTCCGTTGACTGATAACCAACAAGGAGGCTTGCTGAAAACCACAACCGGAATATACTCAGAAAAATAACCAAGGAATCCACAAAGTTAAACAAAACCTTTTGCATCACTTGAGTCATTGAGTGGCCAAGCAGGACGTTTATGAAGAAACAAACAATACTCTACTTTCAAACTAATAATATGAGGTGACTATATAGCCCATCAAAATGTACAAGCGCGAAAACCGACCTTTGTACCAGCTACAACAAAGCCAGTACAAGGATGTGCAGCACATGCAGCAACATCTTCCGATAGAGGAACAAATCCATTTTGCCTTGAGCTCTTCAGCATATCCTCACTGAACCAGAATAAACTATCAGGGACTCTATAGGTACATCATAATTTCCCGAGTGCATAACAAATGATCAAGGACAACAAGCAATTTCACCTAAAGTCCACATGACAGGGAGAACGTGCGTCAGGATAGAAATCCAAAAGATGTATCCCTTTGTCTGTCGATGACCCAACCACATATATCTGCACAAACAACAATAGTATTATAGTTGATACAAAAATTAGAAAGCATCACTGGTTAAACAGTAAGATAAATCACACAGCTTGGAACTGTGTCCACTAACACATCCACAATTATCAAAATAAGAAGACTCACTGAGCTTGTAGAAAGCCAGGCAGGTTTTCTTAGATAGTAAAAATTAGAAGATGTGAGCGAGCTATCCCTGTAATCTCATTACGAATACAAATCAGTGAATGGGTAATACGCTGAGCTCATGTACCTTACATTGTACCAAAAATAAGGAGAATACTTACAACCAAGCTGGTGGAGGGCAATGGATATGTGTCACTTCTAAGCTACGGATGTCAAGAATGCCAGACCTGCAATACACAAAACATTATATCAATGAAAAGGAAAATGGAGGGTTGCAGCTAATGACATGTCAAATCTAATCATGCACAACAAGTAATAAATGAGAAACTGGGGTAAAATATTAGGCTGGTACGTCACATAACATTGGGATTACTATAGTTGTGCCTTACCAAGGAAAGGTGGAAAATCAAGTAATATGCACAATAAGGATCCATGGGGAGAAACGACTGTACATCAATAGACCTTTTACGTGACAAGTTAAAAACTTACCAGCCATCTTCGAGATGGAAGGCCAAGGAGTATGCACAAGAAGGATCCAAACTGACAGAATGTATATCCTTTGGAACAATATCTGACTGAGCCTGCAAATTATTTTAAGCTTTAATGCACAAGAATTGGATGGACTCAAAATTTTCCAAAAGACGCCAAGTTATTTTTGCAGTCCTCCTACTTCAGCTTCGACAGAGCATTATAATTGCACAATATCACAATATGAGCAGGCCAACCCCTAAGAATAATGCAAACTTTTCCAACGAATAAACTATGATTAACATACTAAAAACAGCCTATCACGCAAAGATGAAAAGGTTTAAATTGTGAAATGTTTTTTCTGTCGAGTGGGGGATGAGAAGGGGTAACAAAGTTACGTACCTTTAGTGACTCAATTTTCTCCAGCATCATAGATAACTTCAGGGATGCCAAAGGTGGATGATATGCCTATATAGAAACACCAGATATAGCAAAAATGAGTAGGCAAAAACTGACCCAGTATTTGTCAATCTACCAAAAAGGTGTCCGGAAAGGCTGAGACTAATAAAGGTAGTCATCGTCCTGCATAATATAAGGCTATAAGCAGAGCTACACCGGCTTGATAACGAAAATGAGCTGCTTTCGCAGAAGCATCCCTTTTGCAAATAACTTGTAATATAACTAGGTCCGTGGATCAAACTAGACCAGAATTGAGGTCCCAATGTGCCTGGCGTAAGGGGAATGTCAATAGAAAATTTTTGTTCAACCTCTTTATGGCTCTGAAATGCAGCAGATGCTCTTCCACCGCGAAGATCCCACATGTGTATAATTCCCTGATTACCAGCTCCATAAACAATCTGAAATAGGTAAAAGTGTACCCGGAGATCAGAATAATCCACAACTAGATATAGAAGCAGGCACTACTTAGAACTAAACTCATTCAAATTGAATTACTCTCCATCCTCTTTACAGTTTTTTCCCCATATTCCATTTTAAAAAAATTCAGTTTTCTTCCCATTTGAGAACTTACTATTTTGGTCTGATGCTTGACCCAACCTTTTTCACCCATATTTCCCTATTTAACCACTACTTACATTGTACTATTATTATACAGTACTGCGTTTCTCACTTTACTTATTGTCCTTCTCCACTAGCTTTGTACTGTATTATTATTATACTGCATTTCTTAAGAGTGTGTCATATTGAAAAGGAAGAACACGATGAATGGGAGGGCGTATGTTTTGGAGTTTTGCTTATAGTATCAATGTCATACTATATACAATTATACGTCCTCCAATTCTATATAATGTCCCACATTTTCTTAATTGGAAAATTCGGATTGATCTTTCACTTTCCTTTTTTGTCTAAAACTTGTGGTTCTTAGGACTTATGACCTCACATCTTTCTCTACTTTCATTTCCCTCCAGATGTGGAGGGAGTATTAGAGTGTCTACTGTCTACAATTGTTCAAAGACTAAATCAACAATTTGTGAAATGCAATTTGGAAGGATAAAGAAGACACGTTAAAAGATATTGAGAAATCTTCCCGTGCTGAGTGTGTTGACAAGCGTCCCAATGACTTTCTAATCCCTGCTTCCCAAGTAATTCTTATCATGAGCATATAATTGTAAGTGTTTACAGTGACACATGAAAGAGGTAAGAAGAGTGATATTTGGTGGAGCTTGGGCACAACAAGCATGCAGACAATATATTGAAAGAGATTCTTCTTAAAAGGAGTAACAAAAAGAGCTGTCGTCCATTTTCTTGATGCAATTCGCTAAAAGGGTTTGAAAGAACCTGATTATCAATGTTCAGTTCTATACTGTTCAGAGCATTGTGGGAATTGGTTGTCAGCTCAACTGATGGAAAAGGGCCTCTTCTTCTATCCCATAAATTGATTGAGCCATAGGTGTCAGAAGCAAAAATTCTGTTGACATCATGCAGAGGCAAGTTGAAGCAATCAGTTGAGCAAAATGTCTTTCGTTTATCATTGAGAAATTCATATAAGGGGAGGTAGGGAGTGCAACTGTGTAACACTCAAACCTACAGTAAACCTTGCAGAAACAATGTGGTAGCTCCGGCGCCAGAATAAAGTCTCACTCTCTCACAATTTGGAACAAGAAGGTAAAGACAGTAGGGTCGTGTGACACTTGACAGTGTTAAAGTCTTGGCCCTTATAGAAAGTTGCTTAGTCAGTGACTTTTGAGTAACTGCCCACAATTGATAGTCTAACAGAGAGTGAACTAATACCCCCCCCCCCCCCCCTCCCCTCCACCACCACCACCACCACCACACACACACACACACACACACAGTATAAAACCATACATGGAGGCGCGAGAAAGGAGATGAGATCAACACAAAAGAGGGGGGGGAGTATGTATGTTAGATCAGCCATGCATAAACCCACCTGGAGTCATCAGATAATGTAAAAGCTACATCTGACAGACCCTTGTGAACATCAACCCCATGAATTGTCAAAGCAGGCTTCTTTCTCAACACCTGCAGAAAGCGAGACGGTAGCATTATAGGACATAGCCATAGGTCAGTCAGCAATACAGTAAAACCGTGACAAGGACCACCGTAACAAGTTTTTTGGTCCGACTCGAAAAACTTGTACACAATAATTATTTTCTGTGCCTCTCAGATCTAATCGTATCTCTTGGGTATGATTACTCTATCCAGACCTGCTGTTACACTAAAACTAAGCATCAATTAATTCTATGGATCTTTATCAGATAACTAAAACAAACGATAAATAGCATTGTTTGTAAGATTACACTAGTCAAACAAAACAAAGGATATGACTCTATTCATTGCCTTTGCCTACAGTATGAGCAATTGAGCAGTGATCACTAAACATCCTGTATACTCCCTCTTTTCAAATTCATAAACACAACAAATTCAAAATCCCTCTCACAAATTAAAAAAAAAAAAAAAAAAAAGGTGACCCACTTTGAATTTAAAGGGAGGGAGTAGTAATTACAGGAATGCTTAAAATAAAGGGGATGAGAATTCAACTCACTTCAACAGGTTTTGAAGAGACATAACCAATGTCATAAATAAAAATTTCACTGCTCTTCATTGATGTGCAAGCAACCTGAAGGAGCATCATGTTGATCAAGTCAAAAGCATGCAATGAAGAGCTCCGACTTCATTAAAGGATTATTCGTACAGCACAAGTCCACGACAACCATAAAGTCAAGTCTCCAAGTTTAGAATTGCACGAGTGCACATAAGCAATTTTGTCCGGACGTTCAAGATGTATAACAATCTGGACTTAGAAAAAAAACTTCCCTGAAACATCCCATATGTCAGCCAAATATTTATCTAACGCATTTATAAAGTAGGGGCCTAAAGTTATAAACCTCATCTTGATTTGAAGGATTCCATCGAACAGAATCAAGTTGCCTGCGAGTAGAAATGTGCAAAAGATGCTTTGCCTCGTCCTCATTGAACCCTGTAGCAAGGGTAATTGAGCGTCTAGCATAGAAACAGGACTCTAGACGACTAGACAGAGCTAGACAGTGACATTTTGTATTCAATCAAACTGAGTGGGAGGCAAGAATCTTACAGGGTGATATCACATTACTTTGGCAATATAGAGATTCAAAATCATGTACCATTAAACACCCAGATCTTGTCACTGATGCTAAGTATATTCCCTGCAATAAAGCATGACAACATAAAGGCAAGTGCTTCGAAGAGCTATAGGAAACTTGAAAACAAGAGAAAATACTTCCTCCGTTCCATTGAGTTCTTTACGTATTCCATTTTGAGTTGTTCCATTTGATTCTTTAAGTTTCTATTTTTAGCACTTGTAACTTTTCTAAATGACTATGATACCCTATCTACCCCATTTGCTTTAGGGGTAATAAAGTCTTTTCATTGCCAATTGCCTTCATACCCCCACTTGTTTTGAGCTCTCCTTAATATTTGTGCAAACAGTAAACGTAAAGAAATCAATGGAATGGGGGAATTATCAGCCAGTAAACGACCGGGAAAAAATTAATAACAAAGACTTCGCTGCCATGTACTTTGGAGAGATCGGTCAAAGATGTCCAAATGAATACAAATTTTAATCATAGGTTAAACTAAAAACTTCATGACACACAAGATTATTGCAGCTGTGCAAGCCAATCTAGCACTTTAAATCCATCCAATAACTAAAAGCAACTGATCAACAAGGTTAGACACAAGATGCTACAAACCCAAATACATCAAAATTCATCAAAGATGCTCTCAAGAACACATGTAGAAGTCGACTTTCTAAAAGGCTTCACAGCATGGTTCTATATTTATCTCGTTAGAGAAGCAGTGGTAATGGCTTACATAAGCATAATTTAAGTCAGATTATTTGCAAGAGAGCTGGACCGTTATGGAAGGTTAAACATGAAGCAACAGAAGGGAGCCACAAGAACCTCTTTCAGGAAAAAGACTCCTCGAAAAAATAGAGAGACAATGCAAAAATTAACCTGTTTGTCAAAGTCCAGTGCTGAAACTCCATGCCTGGAAGAGAGAGAATATAAAGCAAAAACAATTCCAAGATTACAAAACAGGAGGCATATTAGACCATTAAAGTGACCATATTACACACTCTCATTTATTACTACTGTCGATTGGTTTGGTTGACCAGCTTAAGTTCATAAGTAGGAATAAAACAACATCATCTCCAAAATCCATATACTAAAACTACAGTGCACGTATTTCTTGGTGAAGATATCCAGCACTCACAAGGCAACTGAGATTGTTGGTGAGCCTATGTCTACCAACAAGGAATTCAATGAAATGCTTTTCAGATTCCATAAGTATGAGCAACAAACAGCCAACATCTTTATGAATGAGATAGTTGCAGACAAACCTTCTAGAGGAACCCTCAACATCCAAGCCAGCAAATGACATAACTCGGTCTCTCTGCATATAATAAAATCGAAGGTTTGATTAGCAACCCTTTGAGTTCATCACAACCGAAATCATATATTAACTATTAAGGAATAGCTGAATGGTTACATTAGCAAACCGAAATATTAATACAGAAGCAGGATCAACTTATAACCTATTTACAAGTAGAACAATAAAGCCAAAAACAAGTATGACTGGTGAGCCCTAGGTTACATATATTGTTTCTCGGTAGCTCATTCTATTCCTAAGTGCATCAGAATGGAATATCAAGTTGACAGAAACAGAAACAATGGAGAGGGACATTAAAGAAATGTGAAGGAGTTAAGTGTGGACATACATGGGTTGGGCATGGAACGCCATCAGCATGATACAGATGAGGAAACACACCGATCTTTCAAGCAACATTTACAAATAATCAATAAACGAAGAAATGAGAGTGTCACAAGCAAATGTAGAGATATCAGAGCAAACCTCTGCATAGGATTGAAGCAATAAGGCGCACAAATCGCGACGATACTTGGATTCAATGCGGCCGTTTACTTGAATAGCAGCCCTCTTCCAGCGAGGCCTTGTGTGTAGGAATTATTCAATTTATTAAAACTCTAAAAACATGAATCAGGAAAATAAAAGTGTAGGAATTAATTACCTCGGAATAGAGTTAGGGTTTGGTTGAGATGCTTGAGTTTGAACAACGTATTTCTCCATTACGCACGCACGCACCTTGTCTAAATTCTAGGGTTCTTTTGTTAATTTAGATCGTCTGAGAAAGTAAGGCACGGCTTTAGTGTGTTTCCCGCCATTTTCCTCAAATAATCAGACTTTTTCGGCCCACTCAATTGGGGCTTATTTATTTAATAAATATATTATTATTTTTTATTTAATTGTGAAAGATATTTTAGGCGATTAGAGTAGGAAGTAGCAAGATATTCAAGTGTTGAGTTTGCAGAAAAATGAATATCAAGATGAAGCAAAACATAAAAGATGAATCTGTAGATCTGGATATGAATTGGCCAATGAATCGTGGAATTTTAGAGAGCAGACCATAAATACATTGGTAAAACACTGCGTTTCATTTAATTGCAAAAGAGTCGGCTAGAAAATCAAGCAAGAAGCTAGATCTGATTGCAACAAAGAGATACTAAGAAGAAGAACAAGTAAATACATTAAGTAAAGTAAAAGACAACAGTGAATGTGAATTGTCTAAGCCCTCTCTCCACGGATCCTCCTAGCAAGCTGAATATCCTTGGGCATAATGGTGACCCTCTTGGCATGAATAGCACACAAATTTGTATCCTCAAAGAGTCCAACGAGGTATGCTTCAGCAGCCTCCTGGAGAGCAGCAACAGCGGAACTCTGGAAACGGAGATCCGTCTTGAAGTCTTGAGCAATCTCTCTGACAAGCCTCTGGAAGGGGAGTTTCCTGATGAGAAGCTCAGTGCTCTTTTGGTACTTCCTGATCTCCCTCAGAGCAACAGTGCCGGGCCTGAATCTGTGTGGCTTCTTCACTCCTCCGGTTGCTGGAGCCGACTTCCTTGCTGCCTTGGTGGCTAGCTGCTTCCTTGGGGCCTTTCCTCCGGTTGATTTTCTTGCTGTCTGCTTAGTACGAGCCATTTCTATCTTGCTCTAGTATTATTTTTTTAAGATGATTTTGTTGTGTGAATACTGAATTGAGTATGTATTAATGAAGGTGCAAGAATGTGATATGAATGTTGTATGGTGGAGATGTGTGTATTTATAGGGTCGAATCACCAGGGAGATAAGAGCGGCAATTTCGAATTTCGTCAAATTTTGTGTTTTGGGAGAGGGGAACACAGCCGTCGGATTAGGATGTTATCAACGCTTTACCTTTCGTTTCATACAAGCTCACACGGATCGCTATCCGGAATGCTTCTTATCAACCAATACAAAACCACTCATGTCATTATGTTCTTTGTGTTTTTGCTTTTCTGCCTTTTCCTTTCTTGAGGACTACACCCTACATATTATTGTATACATTTACCGATTAACATATTACAAATAAAATCCTGTATAGTAGCATTATACAACAGGCTCATATATTATATATCAAACTATCTAAAGTTCAATAAAAATAAAAATAAAATCTATGCTATGTATGTTCTTTTTCTGTGTACTAGTATTGGTGTCCGGCTTCGCCCGGACTACCTCTAATTACCATTAAATTTTATTTTTAATTAAATAAAATTATTTTAAAAGTGCATAACTCATAAATTTATCATTGATATATTTTTCTATGATATATTTTAAAACTGCGATGAAATGAATTATGAGACAAATTTACTACTTCCATTATTAATATTTTACAGTTATTAATGTAACATTATTAATAACATTTCACTACTCCCCTCGTAATCAATGTTACTTTCA
>JAOWBH010149358.1:0-12332 GCA_028566215.1 Silene coronaria | reverse complement strand
ACTGGTTTTCAACTTCATTCTGAAACTCTTTGAACTTTTCAAAAGCTTCACTTTTATGTTTCATTAAGTAGACATAAAATGAAGTCTAAAATGAAGTCTAAAACACAGGTTTTGTCCAACGGGTACACACGCGTGCCCAAGCCTAAAATGAAGTCTAAAACACAGGTTTTGTCCAACGACATCACGCCATCATTGGACCCTTCAAACCCGTTAATAAAATCATTTGTCTAAACGTCACTCTGTCAAAGTCAACACTCGATTCTAATGGTCAAAGTCAACACCGTGAATTTACACACAATAAGTCACTAACGACATTTCAAGAACTCACAATCTAGTCTAGCTATCCCGTCTTGTCTTCGTGACATAGTCATTCATTCGTGTACCCTTTGTTTGTCGCCTGAGTTTGCGTGATACCATGCTAAATCGAGTTGTAACGCGCGTCATTTCTGTCGAGTAAGAATCCTGTAAGTTCCATCGATTGTCAACATCATGAAGCATCTCAAGCCACCACCACCGTGTCTCTTCAGGAAGTTTATGCCATGTTCCAACAACTACAAGCCACAAACTTACGCCAACAAGCTACGATTGAAGATTTGAACATTCACCTCCCCACTCTAGAAAATGAGATGGTGAAAAAGAACACGCCACTTGGAGAAACCACTAGTCCAAACTGTCCAAAGCGTACCTCTTGTAGTACTTATCGTCCTAGGAAGCTAATAACATTTGAAAGGAAACTCGGGAGACATTAAAGAGTGCTCTCTGATTTGGGCATGACCTTTGCCGATGCTCTAAAAAGATTATCTGCCCCAGACAAGCTATACCCGATAGGACCGACTCCGGATCCACCTATTGAGAAACAAGTGAATCTCTAGAAGGGCAACAAATATTGCATATACCATCAAGGTAGAGGCCATGATATCGAAAAATGTTTCCTCCTGAAACAAACCATCCAAGATATGATTGAGGATGGTAGCATACCACCCCCGTCCAAGCCAAATGACAAGGTTGATCCTCTTAGGTCCGCTATCGTTAACCAAGATCAAAATCCATCCATAGACTGTTATATCTCCTCACTTCTGTTGACGATGGGAAGATAAACGTGATCGAAGAAGATGGTATCCAATGCGGAATGCTCATGCTTTCCATATCGCCATCAGTAATTCATTTTTCAAGTTAAAAGAAGCTATCGACGATACAAATACCCAACTTCCCAACAAGGAGAGTAAGTTCACCACACTTCAAGACCAACTTACCGAAATGAGTAAAAAGATAGATGCGCGACTTCCCAAGAAGTAGGGTGTCCAAACAAAGCCTAAAACTGACAATTTCAAAGAGATGGCAACAACATATGCGCATTTCATCCCAAGTTCTTCCCATGATACACATCCTTCTTATCCAGGAATCAAAATTGTCAAAGGCAACCTCACGGAGCCTTCCCCAAATAAACCTAAAAATCCACCAAGGTCATTTACCAATCTAGGAATACATTATGCCTTAGCCTTGAACAAGATGTTTTCCTTGGGTCTCCTCTAGCCTATCGGTCCGACTACCGATCTAGTACCAAAAAAGAAGACCTGATTTTGGGATGACAATTCATATTTTTAATATCATCAAGGCAAAGGACATGATACCGAGAATTGCTACAAGCTCAGAAATGACATACAAGACATAATTGAGGATAGGAGGATTTCTGTCTCGCTCCTAACTAGTTCAGACACATAATCTGGGCAACCTCAAGGAAAATTCGCTGATGTAGACAATGGACCTTCCACCAATCATTTGGTGAAAAGAAAAACTGATTCACAAATATCCGATCATTCTGAAGAGGAGTTATCAGTTGCAAATGTTATCAGTTGTCTTCACTTAAATTATGCCTCTCGCTTGAAAAGTGACATTAAACCATCGAGGATCTATCAAAAGAGATTCTTCGTATCGATGAAATCCTTCAAGGAGGCTCCTCGTCAACACCAACTCCTAGCGAGTAGGCTATCCACATTATCAAAGTAATATTTGCGGAATCTTCACCAGAGAGGACCACGCATCCGCCAAGATTATTATCAAATTTAGGCATGCTTTATACCATTGCCTTTAGAAGACTCATTTCCAAAGGATTAATCCGGTTGATGGGTCCAACTCCAGATCCTAGTCACGTGAAGAGAGGTCATTTTTGGGATGGCTCCCAATATTGTCTTTTTCATAGAGGGTGTGGACACAACACTAAGAGGTGTTATAAGCTCAAGTATACCATTCATTATACGCTCGATCATGGCAAGATATCTTTATCAAACCTAGATCTTTTAAAAGAGAAGAACGACCCACATGGGTGTCTCGCTCTTCAATAACAGGAGAGTCTCCTAGATTTTTCTCAACCTATCATGCCAAACAACGAGGACGAGGTGCTCAAATAGTGTAAGGATCAAGACCTGACATTCAAGGCACCAGTTGCCGGAGGAGGAAATGTTCAAGCATGGGCCGATGATTACATGTCTGGATCTAGGATCAAGTTAGAGTCCGAGTCCGAGTCTTAGGCTTTCTATCCCACAATTACTCTAGTGTTTGTTCATTATTTCAATTTCCATTCCTTGTGACAATCTGGGAGTTGTCCCATGAGTCACGCGTTATTCTCGAGTCTATGTTCAATCTCCTTAATCATTTTAATAAAATACAATTTTCAATCCACATAATCTTCTTTCTTCTCCACCCTTTTTTGTGACAATGAGAATTGTTTTGAGAAATTTTAATAAAAAAACAAACATGCCAAGTCAATGTGAGTACACTTAAGTGATGTTCTGTTCCGAGTTGTAAAGGACCCGAATATCAGTGTCCATTTCCTTACATATTCCATGTCTGGCAATATAATCCTTTTACTATAACCCAGTTTAGGACGAGCATATCTCAAAAAGAAATTCAAGGACGAATCCAAGCCGTCTCCTTGTTAATAATCAATGACGGAAGACAAGCCTATTCCCCACAAAATAATCTCATCTCACAAAGATAAAATACCGACCCGTTTCACATAAAGAGGTGTTAGTCTGACCCATGTCAATAAGCAAAGACCAAATGTTACACGTGGTTCAATACTTCAATGCTTCTGGAGGATCCATTTGATTTGAGCTCCACATGGTTGTGAATTCAATCGTGACCTGGAGTATGATTAAAAGATTACCCAAAGTTATTCATTAAACACTGACAAGTCACAAAGGTACCAAATGGTGCGCTGATTCAAGACCCAAGTTTATTTCAAAAGACAAGTTGGCCGAAGTCCGAAGCAATACAACAACAAATCCTGGACTAAAATCTAAGTCCAAAGCAAAGCAAAGATAGATCCTGGATGAAGGAATCCGAGCTGAGTTTGAAAGAAGCCTGTTTTCGGTGCCAAAATTCAATGGTCGGATCCTGACACAAAAGATGCCAATGGTCAGCTAGCACCGTCTTAAGCCTTTTATACACCATAAGTCCTTCTCGAGACCGTTACATGGAGATAGTTAGGAATTTTGAGAATCCACTTAAACTCGTCATGTATGCCTAACCTTTAGTGCTAAGACATGGAAACTTGATCCTGCGTCAATTTACCTACCATTTTTATGCTCAGGTTACATCAAGCCCGAGACCCCATTTCCATCCACATTGCTAGCCATAACCCTATCAAGCCTTAACTCTACATAATCAAACTCCAGAGATTTGTTCATGCAAAGCCCTTTTATTTCCAAGCTCCAATTTTAGGATATCTATGCCATTTAACCCTTGACCCAGATACAGAGTCTTCGAATACTTTGCTATCTAGAACGGGACATACCCAATCCATCCTTAGGGTTCGCTTTCGAGTATCCTCACATGACAAGAAAATTTAATAAACTATACCTCTTTGGTCTACGATCAAGGAGGAATTACCTCAAATTGACTCTTCAAGTCACCAAAAGGAATATATCCCCGTGACCCATGCACTTAAGGCCCTAACACTTAGCTTAAGCACACACTCAGAACTACGATTTAGTTTGATTTCACTTCACATGAATAGATAGGTGACTCTAACAAGGACACAACCACCCTCTTTAACAACCATCCCAATCATCAACTTTCAACCTCAATAAATCGACAATTCTTTCAATCCCTTGACATCTCAACCAAATATTCAATTTTATACCTCTCTACTGGGGGCTCATTCTTTAAGGCATCGCGTAGTTTCTTCTTTTGTCAAATTCCCGAGTCATGTACTCATCCTGCTGGGGGCTTCTCTTCATGAGGTGCCACCCATCCTTTATCCCTCTCTTTCACTCTTCGAGTCTCTTTTGAGTTGAGAAAGTGCTTGGACCGAACCATGAAAAGGTCTTAGATCGATTCTCCGAGCTATCACGTCTCGCGAAAGAATCTTATCCAAGCAAACAGTGGTGAAGGATGTCTAGAGAAGATAGTCGATCCACGCCTTATCGATACTTATGAGGAATATGTCTCCTCATTCTAGAATATCTTCTACCATTGGAATTGATAACGTTGTAACTCGTATTTGGTTGTGGGTTACGCACTTAGGAAAAGTTTGTCCACGTCATCCCTATGTTATGCCAAATCTAAGTCTGTATCTGTGCCAGTTAGTCTATCCGTGTCAGTCTCTGTCTTGTCAACCATGCATCTGGAGCCCGTTGAATACACATAACACTCTGCAAATGACAAATTTTGACTCATAACAAATTTTAAACAATTTTAAGCAAAAAGAATAGCTTTCAAAACCTAAATTCTTTCTCGCGGAAAGTTTTCTTGCTAATTATCTACGTGCTAATTGCTTATGTGCCTATGTTTTCCTATGTTTGCGAATTTGTGTGGCCACTAACCATATCGATAACTATAAGAAGCAAAGCTCGCTCCAACTAAAGGCTTCGCGAAGTCCTCATTCTCCCCAGCGGCCGTCAATACCGTCAAGATATTTCCCAGCGGTACTCAAGCTCGAATTCATTTTCTCCTCAGCAGTATGTCGCTCATCAATTTATTTCCATAGCGAGAATTCATTGCCACCTACAACCGACGTATTCTCTCAGAAGCCGCAGTGAATCAGCTTCCCCTACAAACCTGAAAACAGATGGATGGTCCGAGTTCAAAAGACCGAGTTTTCACTTTATCCGAGTTTGCTTGAGACCGACGCAAGCTAATTCTACTCAAGCAATTCTACGAGATGTCTTGCCAACAACCTCAATGTTCGCCACGGAGTTCAGCAGTAATGTCCTCCGAAGCCAAATGTTTCCCCACGAAGATCATCAAAGATGTTGTCCTCCAAAAGTTTCCAGACTAGAATCTCCTTCACTAGGTTCCTATGCCTACAAAATGCACAAAATGTCTCCCGAGCTCTCATGCCTAAAACACACCGCATAGCACCAATGAATTCCCAAATACCTCTCGGGCTCCTAAGCTTAAAAATCAAAATACTACCTACCTTTCGGTTCTCATACCTATCCTTTGGTTATCATACCTATCCTTTTGGTTCTCATACCTATCCTTGGGTTCTCATACCATCTCGAAGTTTTAGATTTCTACCTTTTGATTCCTACACCTAATATAATTTTGGTTCATATACCAATATTCCTTTCAATTCATACACCAATTTCCTTTTGGTTCTTACACCCCAACTCCTTTTCGTTCTTACACCCCAACTATTTTGGTTCTTATACCCCAACTCCTTTTAGTTCTTACACTCTAACTCTTTTTCGTTCCTACGCCCCAATTAGTTATTTAGTTCATATACCCTAACTTTTAGGTTCGTACACCTGCCTATAGAGTTCATATACTTCTACTCTTTGATCACAATCCTTTAGGATCATATTTCTTTGGAGTTTCTAAACTCCAACCCTTAGGTTGAACTTATATTTAGCCTCCTTTTCGTCGATGTTTTCCCTTAGGGTCGATATCCTAGCACAAATTTTTACATATTCTTTTAGGTCTTACCCTCAGCTTCTATGCACCTCCGAAAACATCTCAATTAAGAAGTCTCAGGTATGGTTTCTTCTTATGGCTGGCAAGCATCCTTACGTAGTCTAATGGACTTTAAATGACCCTCCCCGACAGTCGACAGATTCTAAAATGTTCCTGACGACAGGTCCTTGGCTCAGTCCCCTTGAGCCGCCTCGCATCGCCATAGTCTTCAGGTTGTAATATTTGATTGCGATGAGGGATATACTTTAAAATTTTCCTTGTCCAAGCCTCAGTCAAAGTGAGGGCTCTGTAGATACCTCATTTCTGCACCTCCCGCCAAACACCCACTGATGATTGGGCAGCATGTTTAGTATACTCGCGATTTTATGACATTTAATAAAACTGCAATCAAGTGCCAACTTAAACACTCATGTCAACCCTTTGATCGTCATGTACGTGTCGTTACGGTCGTTTTGGCAGCAATTAAATTCAATTCGGAGTTCGGAGTCAAAATGTGCATTTCATTTTAGGTAAATAAACCAACCCGATGTTTAGGCCCATTTTATTATATGATAACTAATTTTTTGGGCCTGGGCTATTTGTGGAAAAGTTCTAGATCATTATTTTAGCTTTCCAACACCACCGATATCACCTAAATCCGAGTCTTGTAGAGAAAGGTATGCCTAAAATAAGACAGACTGTGCAGGAAACCACCCGAGAGAGGACGCAGTAATTGATGTGCCTCCTCAAGGGGACGCACCAACGGATGCGCCTCTTCCCCAGGGTGTTTCTCAGGTCCAGAATCAAAGTCGGCGTGATTCTTATTTCTTTCCTTATTTCCGTCATAATTTTTTCCTAAACTCCTACCTCGTGATTAATATAAGTAAAGGCTTTCATACCTCATATTCTTCACGCGAGTGTCCGCCCTTCTCTTTTCCCTTTTCATTCAAAGACTACTTGCTATTGCTATCGACAATTACGTGCTTGATCTACTCAACCACGTTAGCTCAAATCCTTTTGGGTACCCGTCTCGTTTTACATGACCGACCAATTTGACCATTACAGACCGACATTAATTAACATTAATCAACTTGTTTACAAGCGTATCTTCGTTCACATTAAATTGAGTCGAGTTACCACTAAAAAGACGTTTTAGTTAAATCTCGCTTCGCTAACATGTAAGTATGAAGGTGTCAACCCCATATTTTGATCTTGTATTTTGTAATTTTATTGTATTGTTGTAATTTATTTCATAAGGATGCCTAAAAGTCACCTTGGTTTATTTTTAAAAAATCTTGTAAAAACCTTTTCCTTGAAGTCAGCAGAGAACCAGGCTGGAGAAGGAACGCACCGGGCGATGCGCCTTCTGGAGCAAACGTGGCCTTTGCAGTGTCTCTTCCAGAGACTGCTTATCCTCTGCTAAGGTTGTTCAAAAATTGAACCGAACTGGCGAATCGGACCTGCCCGGACCGGTAACCCTCAGGTCCGGTCTCCGGGTTGTCTAAAAATCCCAACCGGTCTCCGGTTCTAACTGGTCTAAACCCGGGGACACCCGCTGAAACCCGTGGACCAGTTAATAGAAGATTGCTGCTATATGTTTGAAGAATAATGAAGGTTTCATTGAATAATTCTAAATTTCTAATAAAGGAATTATTGTTGATTTGCACATTGGAATTTTATACTTTCTATAATTCTAAGGGTTTGCCTAGAATGCACGAAATAATTCGTGGGTAAATTTTAATTGGGTGATAATTACTGGGGATGTTAGTTACGTGGGTTAAGAGTTCATTGATGATAGATTTGGTATATAGGGGTAATGATTATTGAGGAGATGTTTTACTCCCTTAATCATTACTCAGGGGGAAAGGGGGAAGGGTGGATAGTGTATTACCCTTTTATGAGGGTAATAATTATTGGAGGTGAATAATTACTCTAATACCAAACATAGAAAATCCACCTATATTAACATATCACTCCCCTATTCATTCCACTACTTTTACCATCAATCCAAGCAAACCCTTAATATTGACTCTTAAATTGCTCCCTATTTTATATTAATCAAATACTAATTTACATATATACTTAAAATAAGAGAACAAAATATCCTAACTGACAGTTTATCACACATTCACACAAATCCTCAAGCTGTCAAGGACGTTTTTTTTTTTTTTTTTTTTTTTTTTTTTTTTTTTTTTTTTTATTTAATTCATCTTCATAATTTCACAAAATCTCTATCAAAATTCATAGCATATCCGATATCTCGCTTCCAAATGTAGGTAATTCTCTTAGAACTCTTTATTATTGTTATGATTTTCCTGAATTTTGAGATTTATATATACACTTCAATTTGTAAATTGTAAATCCTGTGATTCCTGTCAATGAAAAATAAGTGTATATACCCTTCTTTTTGTTTTTTCCTTACCGATTTTCGACATGATGATATGTGGTAACTAGTAAATGTTGACTGTTGTGTTACAGCATCAATATGTGCTAAGTGCTAACTAGTAAAAATAAGTAATTATAATAATGTATGGCTTGTTTTCAACATGATTAGAAGTTTATTCATACGTTGTGTTACATCATCAATAAGTAATTACAATAATGTATGGCTTGCTACCGATTTTCGACCTGATGATATGTGCAAAACTAGCTTTTATTCATACGTTTTCTATATATTATTTTACTATAGTATATGATGAGCTTCGTACGTAAGAGGAAACGATCTTGCACCAATTTAGAAGAATCAGGAATTGAAGCAACTCAGATAGGTGATGATGATATTGTAGAAGATGTTAGGCAATCAAAATAAATTTATTACCCCAACGACCTCCGGTTGAAGGGCGCCATTATATCAATGTTAACCGGAAAGCAGGTTATTGGATTCATTTTCGTAATTATATGGAAAATGGTAGGTGAAGGTCTGAATGTATTTATTGTGAGAATAAAACATTTGCGTCATATGGGAATAAAAATGGCTCAAAAAATAAAAAAACCCATTAGAACATTTGTCCAGCTAATCCCGATGCTTCGATAAATAAATCTAAAGGAAAACAAATTGAGCTAGTTTTTGATAGATTCGGTAATTAGGGGGAAGTTCTATTGAGGGGTTGGACTTTGGATTTGAATGAGGTTAGAGAAGCTGTGGTTTATATGATTATTGTTGATGAGTTGCCATTTAGGTTTGTTGAAAAACCAGGTTTTAACCGACTAATATCTGTTACTTGTCCTTTATTTAAAGTTCCATCCCGTGTTACAATTGCTCGAGATGTCTACCAACTTTACTTGAATGAAAGGGTAAAACTAAAAGAGTTGTTTCGAAAGTCATGTCAAAGAGTATCATTTACCACTGACACATGGACGAGCATTCAAAAAATCAATTAAATATGTTTAACTGCCCATTTTGTTGACAATGATTGGAACTTGCATAAGAACATCATTGTCTTTTGTCTGATATATAGTCATAAGGGCAAAGATATTGCTAATATTCTTGAGGATTGCTTTAAATCATGGGGGTTGAAGGATAAAGTGTTTACCTTGACAGTTGACAATGCTAGTTCAAATGACATGACATGTGTAGGATTTAAAATACTTTTTCAAATGAAGCAAAACTTAATCGTTAGAGGGAATTATATGCATGTGAGATGCGCAGCCCACATAATTAATTTTATTTTATGGGATGGGTTGAAAATGATTAAGAAGTCTATAAACAAGGTAAGATATGCAGTTAAGTATGCTATGAGTTCTCCAAATAGGAAACAATACTTCAAACATTTTGCTCGCAAGTATACAACAATTAAATTGGAGTTATCTCTTGATTGTCCTACTAGATGGAACTCTACATTTAAAATGTTGGACACTGCCTTAATATATAAGGATGCATTTGGTGATATTGTTGTTCCGATTAATCCCCTTGGTGATGAGCTTGATTCAAGCGTTGAGTATGTTGATGAATATGGCAATCCAATTGAAGAGGAAATTGAGAATTTTGGTTGTCCTAGTGATTATGATTGGATTGTTGTACAATCCTTGGTAAAGTTTTTGAAAGATTTTAAAGACTTGACAGAAGATGTTTCTGGTTCGTTGTATGTTTCTAGTAATTCTAATTTTTCTACATTGCTAGTACGCTTGAACAATTAAATAAGAGGTGTAAAAGCAAAGACGAGGATTTTAGAGCTATGACATGTAATATGAAGAAGAAATTTGACAAGTATTGGGGCGATGTAAAGAAAATGAATGTGTTATTGTATATGGGTGCTATTCTTGATCACACAGTAAAGTTATTAGGATTAAAATTTGCTTTCGCTCGTATCTATGGGGGACCTAAAGACGAGGAGTTGAAAGAGAAAGTATACAACAAAGCAATTGATCTTTTTGTTGAGTATAGAAGATTGTATGACTCTTCTACTACTCAAAATGATGATTTGGAGTCTATTTTTGGACAAAATGACTCCTTAGATTTCAAAAAATTCATTGAAATGCAAGTTCGGATGCGAAGAGGTAATGGTGGGTATGGTAAGTCCGAGTTTAATAGGTATTTGGATGAGGTGCTTGATGAACATGAGCTAAATTGTAACATAATGACATGGTGGAAATTAAACGGTCATAGATATCCAATTCTAGCACACTTGGCTTGTGATGTTTTAGGAGTGCCTATTTCTACAATAGGCTCAGAATCAAGTTTTAGTGCCGGTTGTCGTCATCTTACTCCATTTAGAAGTTCTTTGTCTCCTAAGGTAAATCTCTAAATGTTTTTATATAATTACTTTTATACTGGTTATTTTGTGTTAGTCATTATCTCACTAATCGTTGTAAATATTTTGTTTATCTTATGTTAATAAAGCTTGTGGAAGCGCTTTTATGACCCAAGATTGGATTCGCCCAAGAGACGAAAGTGGACTTCATGAAGTTGAAAGAATTAGTAGAGTTCGAACAAGGTCATCTTTTATAAGCTTTATTATTATAATAAATTTATAATACTAGTATTTTTAGTGTATTACTCAATATTTTGAATGAATTTATAGTTATCTTTTTAAAAATTTTATTTATTTTGACTAGAGTTAGAGAATACAACAATAGTTGATGGAACATGAAGATTATTTGGAGCCTTCTACGTTACTTACCATTGAAGATTTGAAGGGTTGGAGATCGTAATTTTGGAGAGTTTTTATTATACATGAAATCTTAGTTCATTTGATTTGGATTTTGGCATTTTATTTGTTATTTTTATGGCACGTATGTGTGCTTCACAATATAAGATATTTGTTTTGTTTTGGGTAGTTACATAGTGTACTGTCAACTGTATACTTTGAACACATGCAACATGGAGTATGTGGGGATGCATAAAGTCTTTGTCTCTTTGGCTCCTTGGAAATTTACCAATAAACAGTGGCATGCAACAAATTCTGAAAGTTTCAACATGGAGTATTGTTAGTCTGTGGTATACTTAGACTGTTAGTCAATTTGTCAAAAGGATGGCATACCGATCCAACAGTCCCCGGTCCACGGTTAAGACCGGGCCTAAGGTCTGGTCCAAGTTCGGGTTTCTTACCCTAAGGTCCGGTCCGAGGGTCAAGTTTAGATGGGAAGCCGGTCTCCAGTCTGTCCCGCTTCGATCCAGTCCGGGCGGGGTTTGGACCTTTGTTGGCTTTGTACACCCTTATCCCCTGCTGCCTTCTTCTTCTTCTTCTTCTTCTTCATCGAGTCTTTCCTAATTTCGTAATATTTTTTTCTTTTCCAATTTCATTCCCTAATTTTCATTAATCCTTTTAAATTTAGGTTTTTAAGCTATTTTTATCAAATCCTTTTCGACTTACATCGTTAATAACCCATATTAATCGGTTTTTTGTCATTAAAATCAATTCCGGGTCTAAGAGCTTCAATTTTCAATATTGAATCTCTCGAATTCGACCTTTGTACATATTTATACTTTATTTTGACCCGTTAATTAGGCCTTTTACCATCTGATTCAACTTTATTAATTTATTTTAGTTTGTAATTTTTGTAATTCGAATTCACAATCGATTCTTATTCTTCAAACCCGACTTTAGTTATATAGAATTCTTTTTTGGAGAGCTTTGTAATTATTGTTTTGCCCTAAAACACATTAAATCACGTACTTTGAGTCGTAGTAGTGTAATGATCAATTAAAACCACCAACGAATATTAATGGATTGCGATTCTGACTTTCAAAACCCAACTCAAGAACGGACGCAACAGATGATGCGCCTCTTCCAGAGGGCGCACCATCTGATGCACCTGTTCTGGGATGGTTTCTGCCCCTGAACTCTTCGCCTGGTTTAACTCGTATTTTGTTTCTAGTAATTGACTAGTATTTCCTATTATCACCTAATTATTAATGATTAGAGTCGTGTAGGTTTATTTAATAATAATTTTTTACCATTTATTTTAAATATTATAATTTTTTATTATTTTTT
>JAOWBH010149338.1:0-12334 GCA_028566215.1 Silene coronaria | reverse complement strand
CACTGCCTCGGGAAACCGAGATGGTAACAGTCTTATTTATTAGGGAATGTCTTGCTAAAGGCTCCTTAATAAATGGAGGTGTTACACCCTTCCACACCCTTCTCTTCTTAGTTCTCCTTCCCCCACCCAATCACATAGGTCCATGCAATGCCCTAATTGCTCTTCTATTCTCTGCCTTCTCTTTTCTTTGTCTTACTCCTCCCCCCATTCTCCATCCTTCCACTCCTGGCCCTCCTCCCTCAATCTAATAGGTTCCTCCAATTGTTAGCTGGTCATTAAGAGTTTAAATACTCTTATCCCACTGAAATCCCCGCCATTCTCCATCCTTCCACTTCTGGTCCTCCACCCTCAATCTAATAGGTTCCTTTAATTATTGGTTGGTCATTAAGAGTTTAATACTCTTGTCCGACTACTTGTTCTTACCCTAGAAATACTCTCTCTCTGTTAGTTTGTCCTCCGTCACCTTTTCCTTCCTTATAAAGTGTCTCCTTTATCCCTCCTCTTCTTATCATTCCTTTACTTCTCATAATTCGTCAATTCAAGCATGATATGACTACAAGAGAACGTGACATATTGAAAAAAAATATACATATGAGAAAGCATATACGTTTTGGTCCTTTTCAGGTTCTTCTTCCCCCTTCTCCTCACTAAACAACATCGAGTAAAAGTTCTAACCGTATTTAACCTATCAACTACCATAATAAAGAGTGCATTTTAATCTATATCTAAGGTTGTTGCCTAAATATTTGTTATAATTTTAGTTTAATTGTTGTTTGACCTCAAATTAAATGTCCCTTATTCGAGTAGATGATCCAACCAACTCGATGATAAAATATCACAGGCTCATGGTTGCATCCTTGCAAGTATAGTCATTGACATTAAAAAATGAAAAAGGGAAAACATGGTTGTAGAACAAGCAAGATACTACCATTATAAATCCAGTTACAAGCAATTCTTCCTACAAAAGAATCGTGCATCCAATGTGACTACAAGGCAATACATTACTATCAATTAAGAATCGGAAAGTACCGCTAAAACATAAATTACATTGTACTCATGTTCTCTAGATTTCACTTACTACCTATTAATTTATTAACTTAACCAACTTTAAGATCTACTATATTGATGATAGAATGCATCAATCTCTGCTGACGACCTCTAATTACCTGAAACTTCGTATTTGTACACATGAATGCAGAAAAATCCTAAACATCACTTGAGAAATGAAACTTCAGCCTGCAAATTAGCTTTACTTATGAAGTGTGACTTCAGCCTGCAAATCAACCTTTTAAATAACGAGCCCATGAACGATTGAAAACACAGATGAAGAACATGCCTGGTAGTACATTTATAATATATCGTTTATGGGGAGTTGTAAGTGCGTGCATTGTCAAACAATCTTTGGACATCAGCAACAAACATTTCGAATGTTACATAATACATCTCTGTTTCCACTCGCTTGGACATTGAAATTGCACAAAACAATCTTTTGAATGGTGATTGTTGAAGTCTGTAGAGTGTAGAGAGTATATATGGAAATGAGATATATTTGCCACATTGTCATCATAATATAAGAATACTGATTCTTTTGGCACCCTTAGAAAACGAGAACAGAATATTTAAAAGAACTGTTTGTCGAAAAAAAAAAAGGAAGCAGAATTTAAGAAACATAATAATCACGTATGTCATGTGCATCAACTGGTTTCTTAAATGGCCAGGAGCAAGATGCATACCGTTAGATAAAAATGGAAGTGTATAGTTTAAGGAAGGAGATGTTATGTGAAATCATAATATAAAGGTTGAATGATGCACTGATGATTTTACGTAGGCACTGGACAGACGGACACATCAATATTGACAAAATGAATTCAAAGATTCCAATCAATGGAGAAGATTATAACAAGGTTCAGGCTCGTCACCAGCATGAAGGCACGGTCTAGAGTCATTTTAGTAGTGACAGTTAAGAATGAGATATGTTGAGAGGAAGATTGGCTCACCCTGCTCTGAAAATCAACATTTACAGAATCACTCATTTCTACGATTCATAAGTGCTCTGTACTTTCTACAGGAGTTAATTGTCTAGTCCATGCATAATTTTCTTCTATTAAAAACATTGTCCTAATACCTAAAAGGCTCCCACATATAACAGTGCAATGGGGGTCAATGGGAGAGGGGGTTAGATATACGCAGCATTTCCAACCCATAATGATAATTGCTACTTCTCAGTTAAAAAAAGCACAATCAGTTTAGCGAGTCACTTTGGTTTATTTCAACATAATTGAGAACAAATAAATAACGAGTCTATGACTCCAAATACGAAGTAAAAGGCACACATAAACACAGAAGCCAGGGATACTGCGTGAAAGCCAGGAATAGTGGAGAACTTGCCTTTAATAGTGGTCGCATGAACGCAGTTAAAGACTTTTGATAAGAGGCACCATCTCCCAAACTAATTGCATCGTGTGTCCATCCAGCCTCTCCTACAATGGAATAAAGTTTGCATATTAAAATGTCACTTACCAGTTCAGTTAATGGATTGTGCTGAAATAAAAGCATTTAAACACACAAACTCTAGACCCAAATGAGAGTATGAGACATAAGCAAAATTATTTGAGAATGGATGTATATTGCAATTGACTCGAACTAAATATTGTTGTCGTGAACTTTGTTGGACTCAATGTTGACCTATTCCAGAATGGATTAGTTCGGAAATAATCAGTTCAAAACTACCCAAAGACACCCAAATTTTTGGAAATGAAAATGTTTAAATTACGCCCAAGTTAATTTACACAACAAATGGCATGAATCTTAAAAGTAATCAACACTCGAGAGATAGCATAACATTACAACTGAGAACCGAAATAACTAGATAATAACATACATGAAGCAAGACCTACTAAAGTGTCTAACCTGAACTGCCTCAATCCTTAGCCAATTTGAATGAACATATTGCCTGCTGCATATGTATGAAGTATAACAGGCCTTTACCCAAGCCGAGTACTGCTACCTTCTAGCAAGCGAGAAGTCGATATGCATATCCTCAAAAAAATATGCAGGCCTTTGTCTGCCTACATTCTGCTTGTTAACCATGTTCTGATCTTCTGATTTGTATTAATCTATAATCACTTAGTCAGCTTATCTCATGCTATCTGAAGTTGAGATCTCATTAAATACGATGGAACAGTTGCAGCACTGCGACAAAGGCATACCAAGAAAGTGTTGAACTTAATGGATAGAAAATTGAGAAAACAGAATAATAGGAAACGGTTGTACGTAGACCAGAACAATCTCTAAAACTATTTGCATACCACAAAGGAAAAAAAATTGTGTGCAACTGATGCAGAAAGCCGATACTGCAAGATCAATACACTAACTCATAAATAACAATGAGAGACGTATGAATTGCGTTGATGAGTTGATGCTACCAGTTTTTTTTCCTATTTCTTAGAAGTCGAATCCACCAGCAAGACAACCTAGCAAATGTATATATACCACTCTTTCACGAATAAATTCTTGTTTCCCGATCCGGAGTATACTCTATAGCTAAAACCTAGTAGCTGGAAAACAAATTAGCAGCTACACCAGTCCTGCCATCTAAGCACATTTCCCCTCCCTCCCTCACCCTAAGCAAATGTCATATGAGCTTTATCTCCCTCCCTCACCCTCCTTGCCATCTCCCCCTCCCCCTCTCGTTTTCAATTATATATTGACATATTTATCCCTTTCGTCTCACCTTCTCTCTCTTTCTTTTTTGTTCACAAATAAACCTATCCCTCCACCTTCCCCTCTCTTCAGTCCCTTCACCCCCTTCATTCCTCCTTCCCTTTCCCTCTCTTTAGTTTTTGTTCACATGTGCAAAGTACTCCATAATCAAATAAAAAGAAAGAAACAATAGGTAGGAAAGGAATAAAACTTCAAGCATAAGAAGATGAGAAAAGGAGGGGAGTGTGGCATAGGCAATCACTCACCACTCACCAGTCCACCTTTTATGTTTGTCTAATCTGCGCTCTTTCATGGAAAGAATTTCTACAGATAACAGGAAAATTTATGTATGTGCCTAACTTAATGACAGTTCGTGGACTTAAACACAATACTTTTATGCAGCAAATGTTTTAATCTTTTAATCTGTATTCCCATGCCCTGAAAGATTCTTGATAAAATAGTAAGAGAAACAATAAAGTGGAAATTCACTCCCAGGGAAGACATGGGCGCTATTAGGGGTATACGCCCTCCACCAATCCCAAACTACAAAAGAAAACGTTTTTTTGGTTTACAATCTCAAAATTGTTTTCAAATTTAAGGAACACCTTAGACGTGATGTTGATAAAATAAATAGTCTTTGACTTATTAACTAATTATCCAAGACCACTACCTACACCTACATATTCACAACAATTGCTGAAGCTTATAGATTAGGATTATGTTCGTGAAAAAATCATAAATCTCAAATAAGATAGTTATAATAAATAATATGATCCAACTTGATAGAGAAACAAGCATGTCTCACACTTTTAATAAGTGAGACCGTGTTTTAGCAGACTCACACTCTATATTTTAAGAACTTTTTTTATCATCATTACTTCCAAAATCTAGAAAAAGACACACTAAGCTTGAGACGAGCCTCATACCTATTCCATGGCTAGAGCTAGAACATTTGTTGGAATAGTCAAGTCTTCCAAAACCTGCCAATGTCATGTTGATTACTGCCATCATAAAATAATGTAAAAAAAAACAACAACTTTGGATTAATTTAGAGACGCCTAAGGTCTATGAGCACCATTCAAGGCCTCTCCTTTCTGACAAAGGAGACAACACCTGAATTTACTCAGGAGCAATATGACTGACCAGTTGAGAACACTATGATTGAAAGAGCGATGACTGACCAGTTGAGAGATACTCATGAGCAATGTGTCTGATTGTGCCCCCGAACTGCTGTGGTCACATTCACCCCTCAGTGGCTTTTATATTAAGGGTAACCTTGCAAAGCTATCAAATAACCCATCTAGTCCTTATTCTAGCTGAGAAATGATAGAGAAAGGAAATATGAGCACAATATTGCATTCAATGAACCATCTCAACATACATTTATTTGAATATAACTCAATCAAGTAAAGCTAAAACATTCCTTTACACAACAACCTATAATAAAATAAAATTATCAACAAATGATCATGAGCATTATGAAGTTTAAAAAGTGGCTGACACAGTTCAAATATAGTTTGCTGAGCACGATGGAGCACTTTTATATTAAGGGGCTTGTTAAAATAGATGGAGCACGTAGTAATATCTTGCATCCGTAATAACTTACATATGGCTATATACTCAATGTGATTTTTTATTGATTCGTTTGAATACTTCAAATTACCAAAGACATTACGAGAAGAACAAATAATTGTATCTCGTCTCGTCCCCTAACTTGAACCAAAAGAACTGAATAAGCGTGATTGAAACTATCTTCATCTGCCTGTAAGCCAAGTCTTTTCCAAGACAAATTCGTGGCCCGGCCTGCCACATCCAATATCATATAAGCAGTAATGTAAATTGTAAATCAAATATTTAGAAGACATAGCACTTGAGACTAATAATTAGATACTCATAACCTGGTTTGGAAAAAGAAACACTCACATGAAATGCTATGAATTTAAACGGTGATTTTGGTTGGAAAACTCCATTACGGACAAGCCATCGCTCTGGGCGATCAGATGCAAGGCATTCTACCCATTGCATAGGCTATGTAGTATATGTCATCTCCTTTCTTCACTTTGTTACCATCGGGCAGTACATTGTCTTCTACTGCTGACCTTCCATCCTACATTATGAAATACGCAAGAACAATAAGTCAATAACATTACCTAGTGATTCAAAATCACAACATTAGCCCTGTCCTGTAAGTACAGATATTTCTTCACATGAACAGTAATAAAGAGTACATAAACGATACTACAGGAGACTGCTACTCTATCATATATTACCCCCAGTGCCTCAAGGCTCATGCGAATGATGGTGTAGAGAAACTCGGGTTTATGTAATCTTAACATCAGAGGAAGACTGTTTTCGAATGATTCCTTATAAAGTTAAATCAATAATTGCATTGAATAACTGTTTTTCGACTATAAGATGATGTACAACAACTTAAGTGAGGATCATTGATTAACTACAACATACTCGAGGCCCAAACAATAGTTCATATTTGACTCCATTGACAACGGAAACAATACGCTTATGTGTATCATTTTACCGTATTTGATTCGTATTGAAAAACAAACATTAGGAATAGGGATCACAAGAAGGCCAAAGCAAACTGAGAATTATTCAATTACCACAGGAACTCCAGGATAAAGCCTCAAAGTCTCTATAAGAGCAGCATGAAGGTAATGCATCTTGTCAAGTGCTTCATCAGTCACAGATTCAGACCCTAATATAACTTCCCTCACTTCTTCAACAGTCTATTCCTGAATCAATGGGTTTTTACAAAGAATGTAAATAAACCATGAGATTGTATTTGCAATACTTTCTTTTCCTGCAATCATAAAGCAGTATAATGTCCCTTAAATATTAATCCGTCATCTGGTCAGGATCTACCGTACTGAGTTCCGGAAATCTAGACAGTATATCTTCCTTCACATCCTGCAAAAAATACAACCATGATTTGTTAAGACGACAGAATGTACAAATGGTAAAAAAAAATTGAGACAGTGAAAAATCGATTTAAACTGTTAAATTGCGAGCCCTTATTCATATCTGACAAAATGTTGAAATGAAATCGAATTCATCATATAAAATATAGACCAAGAAAAGGTGGCAAGCCAGAAAAGGTGGTAAAGCTAGGACCCTCCAAAGGGCCACACCAATTGTCTAGGTCAAAAAAGGCGGCGGTGTCCATGGTTGGGGTGATGCTAAAAGAGGTGGAGTAAAAACCAAGAATCGGTGATAATAAAAACCAAGAATCAGTGATAGTAATTGCATACCTGCGATCAAAAGAGCAACAAAATCAGACTTGTGAATTGTGGTTTGTGGAGCAGTTGGAGAAGGGAACATCGGAAGGAGTAGAATGGGAGAACAAAGGAGACGAATTGAACGAAATATGTGGATGAGAGTGGGAGGAGAAATGGAGGGCTACTCATCAAGAGGTTACTATTCACATCCAACCCTTAGCCACTTTTATATAAAGGGGAATCATGATGCATGAACCTTAGAGCTGACAAATATTTCTGACTGCAGTATATGCCCTCTTACATTATTAAACAACTTGCATCATCCTATGACCTTATAAAATTAAATGCCCTTAATGTTTATACTGCCAATGAATTATCTCTGCAACTGTTAATAATAATGTTTTTCATCCAATTATGCTAGCAAACAAACACTTCCCCTAAATTGCTAAATTTTGAAGATAAAAGCGAAGGAATTAATTTAACTTAAAATTTCCTAATTAAGGGACTCATCACCAAATACCAGGTTGCAATGCCTGGGAATCAGAATCATTACTAACAAGGCGATGAGGATGTTAAAATGGAAATCGATGATACATCATTGATATAGTGTTGAGTGCTTCGTCGTTGTCCCACCAATCCGCATCCCTGCATAAAGTCATGATTCTCAGAAGACTGTGTTGTGTTCTTCAAACCAATAAGACTATCTTCTCAAATAAAACCTCAACAAGATAGTTAACTGCCAATTTATAAATAAAAAGGAATGATTCAACATCAAAACAATCGTTAAAATACTAAATATAGTTCGATACAGATAAAGAATTTATCTTCTCAATTCTCATCCCAAACTCGAAATTTTTCTCCTTATCGTGAAACTTGGGCCAGATTACATTGGGAATCTTATACAACCTTTTCTTTTATTATTTTTTTTTACAGTTTTGACACCTAATGCTACTACTCAAAAAACTCTTTTCAATTGTATATTTGATATATACATCCAAAGTAGATACAATTAAAGTCAAATGCAGACAATAAAAGTGGGAAATATCCCCACTCTTACTGCTAATCTAGCTCCAAAAATAATAAATAAGCACTTAAATCACAAATATACAACCAGAGATTAATCCATACTCACTTCAAGTAATCTAACTCAAACAATAATCAACACATTACATAATAATACACCATAATTGCTCGTAGAGACATTTCAATAAACAGTTGCTGCGCAATCACAAATTAACAAATATACCACCACCCATATGAAAGCCCAAGAATGAAATTGAGATTACAAACTACCAATTTATTTATACATAGAAAGGAATGATTCAACATCAAAACGATCGCTAAAATACCAAATGAAAACCCAGAAAACCAATTTTAACAAAGCAATTGAATACCTCAATTGGACTGGAACGAAACAACGAAGCGCTATTGTTCAGAGGTCGGCCCATGTTAGAGAGAAAAGGCGGTGGTGTTGCTAAGGAGGAGAGAAAAGGTGGCGGTAGTGCTGGTTTCTGTGGTGATGATAGCATCAGAGGTGGTGGAGGGACGATGAAGTTGGAAACAAAGAAAACCAGAAATAGAGGAAAGAAGAAAGTGAGTGGAGGAGAACAAGCATGTACAACGTGGATGTTTAGGAGCCAAGTAAGTTAGTAATAGAGGGGATTGGAGTTGTGACTCCCACAACAGATGAATTGTGGTGGGTTGTGATTCTTGGGCCCTTCATCGAGCATGGTCAAACAAATGCCAAGCCCAAATCCACATAGGAAGCATGGCCACTAAGAAACAGCCCGACAAGAGAGTACAACACCACTACAAGACAAAAAAAGTTAGACTATTCATTATCCAACTTACTATTCATCCTATAGGAAGCATTCCACTAAGAAACAGCCCGACAAGAGAGTACAACACCACTACAAGACAAAAAAAGTTGGACTATTCATTATCCAACTTACTATTCATCCTACACCCTTTCTCACGTTTATATAAGGGGAGGATATATAGATATTATATAGATTTTTATAATTTTTAGTATAGTGTATTTGAAGAAATTGAATGTCCATAGACCCTAATTAGACTCCTCTAATTAGATTAACAAATTACAAGTTAATTTTTTTAAGTTAAAGATCTATGTAACATGCATGCAAAAAAAACATAAATAAAAGTAGAGGAAAATCATATTTCCTTACATTGATTTAAAGGAAATATTTGGGCACAAGATTAGTCTCCTACTAATACTTGTTCTTGAGCTTATAAGTTTTGGATGATCCTCCTTAACCCAACTTTCAAAGTAGAAAGTCTCCTTCAAGATACACCCAAGAATCCACCCAAAAATACTACAAATATTAACTAGATATAATGTAGTAAAACACCCTTAATAATACTAATATTATTTATATTACTACACTAGTAATAGATGGTAAATATTAGTAGTGAAATATGTGAGTTTTTGAGAGGTTTGCATGTGAATGTTTTAGAAAGAAATAAGAGCAAAAATGAAGTGCTACAACACACTCACCAAACCGGCCAGATGGCCTTATATGGGTGAATTTTTGCTCATTATTTTTACTTGCTTGCTTTTGGGTGGAGTGTGTAAGTAGGATTGATTATTATGTGCCATAAGATTCATTTTCATATGACAAAATACAAAAGGATGGACAAAATGATGGAGTGTATATTACACTACCAAAAACTGGCCATAGTGCCCATATATGCTCCATTTTGATTTTTGACATTTGTCCCACAAATGCTTATAAGTCATGTGTAGAGATGGCCGTTCGGGCTGGGCCAGGGTGGGCGGCACGAGCCCATGGCAGCACGGCACGGCACGGCCCGAGAACTACTAGCGGCACGACACGGCGGGCCACGGCGCGGGCTACGACGCGACTTAGTGGTAGAAAGTCGTGCCTAGGCACGGCCCAGCCCAGGCACGGCCAGGCACGGCCCAGACCAGGCACGGCCCAGACACGATATGACCAGGCACGGCACGCACCAGGCACGGCCCGGCCATGGCACGCCGTTTATGGCTGTTGTGGAAGTGGAAGTGACTTGTCTGTTGAGTAGTACTGTAGTACAGAGTACTTGAGTCAGTTGAGTCACTTGAGTAGTTGAGTGTTGAAGAATGAAGACTTGAAGTTTACAGTTTACTACAATAGTACAAATGTACAATACTACAATTACTACTTTACTAGCCGTTGAGAATTGGCAGTTTGCACAATTGCTGATTTGCTTTTTTTTACTACTTACTTAATACTATTACTAGCCTTTTGTGGCTGTTAGTATTAATATTTTTTTTTTTTTAAATTTACAAATTCTATAAATACCCCTTTAATTCAATTCATTTCTTCACAATTCAATCCATCTTTTATTCTCTTCTACTTATATTAATTCTTACAAATTATAAAATTATAATCTTGCAATATAGTTTATATATATACAAGACTCTTATATAAAATAATTAGTTAATTAGTTAATTGGGTTTTATAATAATTAAGTTGGTGAATTGGGTTTTATAATAATCAAGTTGGTGAATCGGGTCTAAGGAAGGCTTCAATTATATTATTCATCCCGATATTCCGAATTTCGAAAGCTTTGTTTGCATTTTCTAACTCTACCTTTTATTATATTGTTTTTATTTTTGTTTGAATTAAATTTAGCTAATTAGTTGTCATTTAAATTTAATTAGTCTCTTAAAAAAATGGACTCACAAAACTCACAAAACACTACTAAGAGGTCACGTCGTCTAATTAGTGAGTCGGACTCACCAACAAGAGACCCCCAACCATTTAACATGAACCAATATATGGGTTTCACACCGTCTCAATTACAAAATATGCAATGGACCGGCCAACCAATCGACCCCCGCATAATGACCCCGAATCTATTTAGTAGTACGATATTTGAAAATCAACCATTTCAAGGACCTAGTACAATACCGTTAAATCCGTTAATGCCTAATGTACCACCTTTTGTGATGGGTGAGGGGGTGTAAGAATAGGGTCCGAACATGGATCATGCGGGGATGGGTCATCTACCGAATCAAGGCTACCCCATACACAACCCGAACAACCCGAACAATCCGAACAACCCGCAAAACCCGATGAAGAAGTATGGATGACCGAAGAACAAATGAATGAAATACGTAAAAAGGGTAGATCAAGTGAAGCGTGGAACCATTTTATAAAATGTACTACTAAGCCAATCTGCAAATGTATATATTGTGACCACAAATTTAGTTGCATTAGTACGGGTGGTACCGGTCATTTAAATCGACATTGGAAAGGCTGTGAGAAAAGACCCAAAAGTGGGCAACCTACAATGGACCAATTCGTGACTAAACCTGATAACCAAGCGTACACTTATGATTATGACGTATGACCGAAGAACACTTATGTTACGCTCGGCCCACTAGCCGTGCCTGGGCCGGGCCATTTTTTGGGCAAAGCAAGGTGGGCCGGCCCGTGGGCCGGCACGGCACGGCCCACTGTCATCTCTAGTAGCAACACAATAACACCAGAATAACACCCGAGTAACACGTGGTAAAAAAAGTAAAAAAAAAAAAAAAGGGTAAAAAAAAATAACACTAGAATAACAGATGGTAACACACAAAAAAAAAAAAAAAATAAAACACCAGAATAACACCCCGAGTAACACGTGGTAAAAAAAAAATTTGTAAAGAAAAATAATATTGGAATAACAGGTGGTAACACAAAAAAAATAAAAAAAATAAAAAATAAAGATAACACAATAAGAAAACTAGAGAATCATTAGAACATAAGAATAACACTTGAATAACATGTGAGGATCAACTCACCGTAAGAACCCAACTCACGAGATCCTGCCTCGAACAGTTTCCAATTTTCCACTGATGGCGACTCCTTTAATACAGGCTTGTTCAAACCTTTCACCGATTTCTAAGCCTCTCAAATTGGTTACGACCCATGACGTGCTTCGCTACACTGGGCTCCGTGGGGTGATGTGTCGCCGCACGCATGCGGGTGGCGATGATCCACAGATGTGCACATCTATTGCCCGAGGAGTATGTGGTCGAGCACGTTTGCATTGTGATATGAGTACCACTTGTTGCCATGTGATTTGTAGCACGCTTGTTATGTTACCGTGTAATTTATAGCACGCATATATGTCCAATTGCCTTGTGATTGTCGTACGACTTGATTGTCTTGCTCCACTGCATTCATACCTTTCAAAAAATCAAAATTAAAATACATTTGCAATTCGCACTACAAAATAAAGGCGGTAGCGTGACGGAAATTCCCGTCATAAATGGGATTTTCCCGTCAGAAACACGGATTTCGGACGGAAAAACCGTCGGAAAATTCGGTCAGCTTAGATCGTCACAAAAAACATATTTCTAACGGATATTCCGTTTAGTTATGTGACGA
>JAOWBH010149327.1:0-12337 GCA_028566215.1 Silene coronaria | reverse complement strand
GTACTGATACACCGCAATTGAGTCAATTATATCTACACTAAAAAATGCTACAAATGTGGCATATTCAGTTTTGTAAAGAGCAAAGTTAGCACCTAAATTACCAAAAGTAGTAGCAGAAAAACCGTAACACTTATTTGATGGATCAAGGTGGATTAGTCCACTCTTATCCTTATCAATTAAATCAACTAATTACATAATTAAACCCATAAAGTTAATAAATCTACAATGGAAAGTGTGATTGTGATGTTGGGGGATGTAATGATACCATCATCTTCATTAACTGACGCCATTGTTGGGGGCCGAGATTGTACCAAGATTTTTTAATTACTGTTGCCCAGAATGTTTATTGTGTTTGCTTAATTGGATTTTGTTCATCATTAGATTGGATTTTGTTAATCGCTGGATTTGTTCGTAAGGGTTTTGTTTTTAATTTGCTTGAGGTAAAGAAGGGGTTCTGTATTTGCTTCAAGTGAGGAGGGGGGGAGTGATTTCTGATCTTTGATGAAATAATGGAGTGAGAATTTGGAGAAATAGAAATGAAGCAAAGGGATGAAGATCAAAGAAAAGGGATGAAGATTATAAGGAAAGGAAATGGAGTAAGAACAAAAGAATTAATTAACCTGCTAAAAATTTAGACTTACCGGTTACAGTAGGTAAGTTAGAGGGGGATAGCAATTAGAGTTAAACGATGGCATAGTTGGGATTTTTTGGGTTATTGTAAAGTTGAGATTATTTTGAGCAGGGCAGCCGTAGTTGGAATTATTCCCATCAATTAACCCTATTATTATTTATAATGTAGGGTATTTTTTGTTACTTCTTCCTACAGACTATAGAGCGAAGCATACATATGAAGCTCAGCCTCTACTGAAAGGGGGGTCGGGTGAGGAAATGCAGGGTGGGTGTTAAGTAAGAAAAGGAAACAAACCCTAGAAACGATACCCAGCCTCTCCAGCTTCCGAACTGCATCATCCACTTCAAAATTGCAGCTTGCGTCAAACTCTTCCTTGAGTAATTCCTCGCAACGAATATCAAGATCCTAAAAGCATGTCATCCCAACTCAATAAATCAAAACTGTGAAGCAAAAATACCAACTTCTTTCACGTATTACTTCTGAATAAGGGGTTTTACCTGTCTAGTAGATTTACCCTGTTCCATCAGTATGAAGTATGATATTATCACTTCTTTCACCTACAGTACAATAGCTCAGTTAGAATTTATTTATTTTTTTTAAAAAAAACATTTAAACACCTGACCTATTTTAGACACAAAAAGAAGCAGCCAAATGCAGCTAGAAACCCTAGTTTGACTCGATGTAACCCGTAGCTGCTTAGAACCCAGTTAACCTATCATTGATCTGACTAGAAATGACTTGATCATAAATCACCTCACCATTCCGAAATAAGTTGTATCAACAAAAAATGACTAATTTTGCAACTATGGTCATGCCTATCTACATACATAAATGACAAGCCTAAATGATCACATATAGACCCAAATGACTTAATCCCCTAACCACCCATCCTGGAATGGCCCAATCCAAATTGGTTCATCAGGCAAATCTGGAACATGCTCGAACCCTAGATAACCCTATATGATCCAAACTCCAAAGTGGAATGCCTGATCCGATACCAAGTGGAATGGACCACATTCGACTAACCAATCTATATCCGACATGAATGACCTCGTCTACTAGGTTGCGAGATCTAGTTAAGAGTAATAAAGACCCATCAACACAAGGCATCTACAGGCTTACTTCTTGCTGAATCACATCGTCACACAAGTGCAGAAGAGTTCCCTTTCCACTATCAAGTTGTTTGTCATACATCGACTGCGTTACTAAGTTCTGATATACAGCCATGTTTTGCTGAAATCTGAAATTAGAGAATCAAAAGGCTTCAGCAAAAAAAAAAAAAAAAAAACAATCATTTCATAAAATAATTTAAAAAAAAAAATTGAATAACCCTAAATGCCCAGAGTCAATCTAACTATGTACTGTAGTCAAGAGGCACATGCCAAATCAGGGGAGGAGTCGGAGATTGAGAGTTGAAGAGATGAATGTATATTTTCTAAAGTTGGGGGCGAAATGATACGATAACACTACTTTTCAAATGCCAAAAATAAGTATCCAACGCATATGAATTTAAAGACCGACTCTCTCATTGTGCCAAGACTAAGTTGGATATAGAAAAATATCATCACCAGCTGACATCAAGACAAAACCAAGAGGCTAAAGGAAAAATATACAACACTTACGCGAAATATGTCTTTGCAATGTAACCAATTACTGCAGAAACAACAGCAAAGGCAACCCAAAAATCACCCTTAATCTCTAGCGAACTTACCACAGCAACCTGAACAGACAGGCAACTCATATTAGCATAACATTACATGAAAAATAAGAAGCATCAATTCCTAAGGTTAGTATGTGATAAAAACAACTCACTAGACCAACGACTGCCGATGCAAGGAACTTGACCCAGTCCAGTGGAGTAAGACCCGGGTTTTTCTTCTCCGGCTAAAAATAAGGAACAACCAATGTCATGGTCAAAGTTGACATACTTTGTAGATAAGAGAGACGGAGGATACTCACCAGAACTATTTCCATATCTGCCATTGGAATATTTCTAAAATGTTTCACATATATACCTCTGTCTTGTTTTCCCTTTGGGCTAGCTCGCCTGTAAAATATAACATGCTATCAATTTTACATGGATAACTCCTCATATATCAAGATAGAAATAATCGAGCTGAGAAACAATGAAACAACGATCTAGCTCCAGCAAATCACATGGTGGGGGGTTGGATGTACGCAGCCTTGCCCCATTAGAAACACACAAAAGTTGTTACATTAAATATTAATTGCATGGAGAATTGCATTGATTGACTGTAGCTTCACAGTACAAGAAGAGCAAGCAATTATTGTGCCATTTAGCTTTACTCCATCATAATCCAGAACCAAAGAATAACGAGTCTTTGGCTTCATGGAAGTGGAGAAGTGGAGAACGTGATACTATAAGAGTTCAAAAATAGTGCATCAAAAGTTTGCAGAGAGATGCTCTTTTTCTCAACTCGAAAACAGAAACAGAAGTCAGGATCATACAAAGTATGTACATAACAGCAAATAAATGGTCATGAGTCATGACGTCTTTAATGCATTTACATGAAACTTTGTTCATTCTGCATTTGATAGATGCAACCAGAGGTAACATGAGAGAATGTCCACTACATAGTCACAAGAACGTACACTAACAAACAGAGAATCGATAAAACCATTACCACAGAACCAATTATATCATTCCAAATTTATAAACGTGTTTTATCAGAGACAGATTTCTCAGAGGAAATACCTGTAAACAACAATCATTCTGTCAAAAGTAGGTTCCTGGATGGTAATCTTCCTCAGCAGATTACGAAAACTGAGGAAAAATCAACGTTAAGTGCTTCATTAGCAGCAATAGAATACAAAGTTCTCACTTTTCTGTCAAAGGTTAACCACCTCACAAAGGCTCAAACATAATAGAGGCAAGGCCCAACAATCATGTCCATATCTTCCAACTAGTCTATAAAAAGCAAAGGGGGAATTATTTTCATTATTAGAGACAAGAAGGGAAAAATATGATAGCTTTGAAAAACGATTCAAGAAAAAGATTTTTGCATGACTATATGTCTATATGACACTATACAATCACTCCAAGCTCTATCTGTTATTGCACATAAGTTGGTCTCATTACCAAGCCATATAAAAACAAATTCTCTATCGTTTAATATGTAAATCCTTCTCTTTAGCCCACCAACTCCCATCCCGTCAAAGAGAAAGAGAAGTTTCTACGCGATTTAAGAATGTGTAGGTCAAGAATTCTATAAACCACTAGAACATCAGCAAAACAAATAAACTATGACCAGCCAAAACTCATGTAGTTACTATAATCAACCTACCGAATCTAGCAACGGGTAAAAATATCAGGTAATAGAAGAAATACACAATGGCCAAACCTGATTTCCATGTTCTGAATACGGATCCGCTCAACAAAGAGATCATCCTGATCAGAATCAGACGTAATCTCATCATCTTTCTTTTTATCTTTTAAAGAACCTTTCCGTGACTTTGAAAATTTTGATCGAAGTTTTTCTATCCTGCAAACATCAGTACAACAAAGAATGACAACTTACAATAATTATCTCAGGTATAAGCATTATGCTAGGCATACTTTTTTCTTTTTTTGTTCAAATGAACTATGTCGCGGGTGAGAATCAATGGCATACTGGAACAAAAGAACACCATATGGGATTTGTACGAAAGATTTTAATTTGGCTCATCAGAGGAAATGAGGTCCATCCTCCAACCCAGTCCAGTATTCCAACAACGGATTTTGTTCTTTTCCTTTTACCTCCCCTCCATTTCCTTCCAAATCCCTCCATCAAAGAAGGGGGTGACAGTAAGGACTGAGGATAGTCAGCACCGGTGTACTTTGCTCATACTGTGGGATTTGTGGAACTGCCTAGAGAGTATTTAGGATAGTTTGTAGAAGACTAATTATTTGTTTGGCATGCTAAGACCATGTGTACCTGATATCAAGAAGCTACATCTAATTGCTTTCTACGAGCCTAAAATCTCTGATCCTGGACAAGAATGGGGGTAAAATATGTGCATGACAGACGCCTAGTGTTAACATGCAAAGACTAATTGTAAATTGGGTCCAAGCAATGAAGAATGAAGATCAACTTGCAGAATGGATTATTGGATACTATAAAGGAAAACCATGCTCCATTAGTGATCAGCGCTCTGAAAAATCAAGTCTAGTAGTAATTATCATAGGTCTTGATAAAGATCTAGCCTTGAATTATCATAGGATGGCACACTGCCAGGCTAAATTCTGATATTGTGCATTCGTAAGTTCTAGATGGAGGAGGGTTCCAAAAAACTAATAAGTGGATAGCAATGCATACATGGACAGTTGAGATGATGAATGAGATGGCCTATTACAGAGTCAAAAGAATGAATGCCCCGTGCATTATAGCAATTATTGCTGAAGAGTAGTTTTCTTTGTCTAGAGAGCAAAGAAATGCCATGCATATCAGGTCTCGTCTTTTTATTAACAAACAAGAAGACAACTTTGTTCTTAGTCTAACGAATAAAGACATGCCAAGCAAAAAACCACTAAGATTGTTGTTCATTAAACCCAAACCTCCCCTTGTTGCTTTCAAGTGTACTTAGTTTTAGTTGACATAGTATCAATTAAACAGCATCTCAACCAAATTTTCCATTCCATCTTAAATAAAATCCTTCATCATCCGATGGAAGAGGTGGAGGCCTTGGAGACTTATATAAATGAAAAAGAGGAACCCAAAGGGGAAGTGGGAAATGCAAACTTATCGTCTTAGAGTACTATTGTAACGCAGTTCAATAGTCTGTTACGCGAACTTACTACTCCATCTGTCTCAGAAATACATTCCAAAATACAAAATGTACTTAGATTTGAGTAGAAATACAAAGCTTCAAACACAAAATACTTGTAGTGCAAGTGAACCACTTGCATTACAATAAGTAGAAAGAAGAATGCAAGTGGGCCAATGTATTTGGAAGGTGTTTCAGAAAGAAGCAAATTATGAAAATGCACAGTAATCCCGGTGCAAGGGGAGAATTATTTCTTAACCACTTTACTAACTAAAATCCAATTACACTTCATTTCAACCAAACGCATTTATTACACTAGAAAGGACTAGAACTAGACCATCCATATAAAAGCTAAGAAAAAGCATTAGCCTATAGGTTCCATAAAAGGTCTGCCATCACATTGCATCCCATTCCGCATTCATTGGTGAAGTAGTTGTGCTCAACCAACATCAGATTTTATACAACATCGGTATGGACATGTACTTAGCAAAAGTATAGCCTTTTAAGAACTGCATATGTTATCTTAACTATAGAAGCTCCCAAATCCAACTTAACATAGGGTTTAACAAAAGTACGATGTTATAAAATAACCATTCTCACAGAGCAAGATGTTAATGCTATGTAAAACTTCTAGAAACCTTGTCATAAAATCTTCAGGGGGCGTTTGGTGTGGGGGTTTCATGAAAGGGTAAGGGAATGAAACTTAATCGCTCCCTTTGCTTACGTTTGTTTCACTGTATCAATCATTCCCTTAACCCCTTTGATTACCCCAAACTCCTCTACACTCATACCCCCACCCCCCAAGGGAATGGGACTCCCTTTCCCCTACCAAGTCAATCATCACCATAACACCTATAACCACTGTCGTCATAATGTTAATCAACTAACAGCACCTCTGGCGACACCTCCGGCCGTCACCCAGACCGGTCGTTGCCTTTTCCCCCCACCGAATCGGTGTTTTTAGGTTGTGGGGGAGGTGTTTCAGTGGTTGGGAATGGTTTTACTAGGGTGGTTCGGTGGTGTCCGTGTGTGGTGCTAGGGAGTGCGACAACGACGAGCGTGGTTTGGGGTAGGGAAGGCGACAGGGAGAGGGGACTTGCCGGCCACGGGGTTTTAGGGGGCCATCAGTGGCGGTTCCAGTGTGGTGATCGGTTGGTGGTTGTCAGTTTTGTGGAGGAGGTGGTGGCCTTAATCCTGTGATTTTCAAACCAAACAATTACCAACATCAAAGGCTATCTGACTCCTTTCCCCTTGTTACCCTTTCCTGATTTCATTCCCTTACCCCTCCGCGAATCAAACGCCCCCTCATTATACAACAGAAGCAACACAAGCACGATGTCAATACAATGTAAAACTTCTAGGAAGCTGTTTACAAGGGGTGAAGGGGGTTCAAAATAGACTCGTCAATTAAAGTTATAAGATTCAAGAAACACACCAAATAAATGGAAATTCCAACGGGAATTTCAACTTCTTTATTTCAAACAAACATCTTTGGGCAATTTGCATGAGTCCTCCAAATCAAGAGAATTTGAAGTTTGTTGGAATTTTTACTTCCCATAGTTAGCCAAACTAGTAATAAGTACCTTATGTATTCACGTAACATTATCTGATTACAAAGAATTCAAGTCCACTTAAAAAGATAATGTTTTCTCACCTAGATTGTCTTATTCTGTCATAGTATATCAGGAGGAGTTCTTTATGTTTTCAAAATGAACTTTTAACATTTCAAGTTAAAAAATAAATCAGACCATACATACACAACACCTCACAGTAAGAAGGGCGCAAGTTTTATGCTTGCCATACGCATCAATCTTTCAAAAGAGTTGTATAGTTGGTTCACTACATGTCTTACAAAGGCGCAAAATATGTTAAATTACCTAAAGTTCAACTTCATTCATACTAAGGAGTACAAGATATGATGAACTCAGTACTTGATAAATCTTTGGTTCCTAAGATTGTCTTTTAGACAAATTTACTTAACAAGATAGTAATTTCGATACGCAAACACAGTGAAGAGAGTAAGTCTCCAATAATGCTTACCCAGTCACTCTTAAAAGTTTTCCCCAAAACCGTCCTATCATCATATCCACTTTTTCCATGAAGAAGTAGTCAGAAGTGCGATCAAGACCAATGCCACGCCGGAAAATCACATACTGGAAAATAAGAGCAGCGACGCCAAATTCAGAAAAGGGTAAACGCCAATCCAGATATCACTTTTGCAATAACATCAGCCAAGAACAAGTAAGTATCCTACAAAATGGTCTTACAATAAAATGGTCTTACAGTAAAACTACATCACGATCAACTATAGAAGGGTCATTAACATTGGTCAAGGGATCACTAATTATGAAACAGGGTACGAACTACTGAGGATTACCATTGACGATGAATTAGTGACCATCAAAAGGAACTTAGGAAGAATCACTAACCAGGATAGTTACAGAAAGGGTCAGTAATAAAATAAGGGGTGACTTTAATTTCTAGTTAAGGTAGTTTTACAATATGTTATTGTAACTTGTAAGGCGCATTTATGCAAGTCTTTGTGCCAGTTAAACATTATCTAGCTTATTCAAAACTGAAACAAAAATCTCCTTTAAAAAAAAAAAACAAATTACCATATAACCCCCTACAAAATATTACAACTCGGTAATTCTAAAGTTACCTTATCAGCAAACTCTGGGATATGTTCATGGTGATGCTGAGAGAAGTACTTTCCCAAAAGTTTTTTGTCCAGCTACATTGACCACATAAAACAGATGCAGAAGTGAAAAAGGGAGTAACATATCTGCTGCTAAAAAATGAAGACACTCCAGGCTGTCCATACATGCATAAAAAAGACAAACCTTTGATTCATTGACAGTAATAGGAAGATTCAAAAGATACTGGCCAGAATGAGCAACTTCATTCTCCTCATCAGTTACGATCTTAAAATTACTCTTTTCCATCACCTGAATGTTGAGTATCCAAAAAAAAACAGTATATTATTAGCTAACTACACTTATCACGCTGTGTTCCTATATGCAATGGCGTTAGGGACACCTATGATAAGAAAGTAACTAAAATTCTACTGAATAAAGGAATGTTACCTCGAACATGTAGCTTAAAAAATTCTGTTCAAGAACATCAATCTCTTCAGGAGATAATTTTTGTTGCTCCAGCTTTTGTGCTCCATGGATAGGGTCAAAGAGAGAGTACAATTGCTGTAGGGAGTAAAGCAGTCAAGCATATAGAGAATCAGGAACAAACAGCCACAAAAACAAATTAATTCAAACCACGATCTTTGTCGTTACTACCATTAAATCTTCAAACTGCAAGAGATACCATGCGCGAATAGTGTATTCAATTCTCTTGCACAGCCTTAAGAACTCAGATCGGTCTGAACTATGCTCTGCATAAAAACGGCATCTTTTGTATTAATGTCAAATTTTATGCACATTTCCAACAAACATAAAACCACGTGTATTTGTGAAATAAACTAGTAACCAGTATTCCGTCCAAGACATTGATCAAATGGAAGAAGACTAAACTCACCTATACGATTGTCTACATCAAAGTACATCCTCCACAGTGACAATCAAAGGTTTTTACCATATAATTAAGCCGGTTAGGTGTAATATGTGTACTAAGGTACTAGTTAATTTTCCATATCTAAAATATCTAAGTAAGGAGGCACTAAAGCAAGTCTGCTCATCCACTCCCACTGGCGACTACTGCATAAATATCCCATCCCAACTACGATATATATACGGCCAAATATCAAGCCAGAACACTACCCGTAGAACAGAAAAATTAGCCTCATATCATTTCAATGTCTCCTACAAACCTCCTGTAGCTCTCGGATTATTCACATTCAACACTCAGACTTGGTACGAACCCTCAACACTCCATTATAAGCCAAAACATTCCATTTTCTCAGAAAAGAGTCGCGCCCAACACTTGGACATGTACCTGTGTTAGATACTAATCGTCAAGTCAAGCAACATAGCACAGAACTCTGAAATGGGTTCACTAAACAAAACCCTGGCAATTCCCAATTAGAATCACACAGCCAATCAAACCAGTCCAATTATGCAATTCAAGGTCAAAAAAATATTAAACCAAACAAACCCAATTGACAAAGTGCAAAATTAAACATAACCCATAAGAGAAAACTACAAATTCCTACATTATACGCCCTCCGTCTCAATCATTAGTTGTAACTTTGATTAAAATACCCGTCACATAGAATAAAAAAAGGCGGAGAATTACCAATAAGATTAGCCAAAGTCATAATCAACTTAGGTTTCAAAATAGGAATAACAGATTCTCTTTCCAGTCTTATCACATCTTTCTTTTTGTCATGCTTCTTCACTGCAGTTATCTCTTCAGTATTAGATACAGACGCCATTATTAAACAAAATTTTGAAGGACAAAGAAAAGTTGGGGTATTTATGTATTGCAATAATGTAAAGAGAAAATGATTAGAGAGATTAAAATATGTGGTTTAAAAGAAGACAAAATAAGAGTAACGGAGAAAGTTGTCGGCAATGTAACTGTTGTTGGAAGTTATGACTTGTAAAGACAATGTTTTTGTGCAGCTGGGAATCTAGGATAGGAATATAATTTCTTGTGAATTGTAGAGGACAGTCTGAACAAGTCAATCTTGGTTTTACTCTCAAAATAATCAGTCTTTGGCGTCAATCCGTCTTAACATGAAAACGAGTTAAACATACTCTTATTTCCGTACAATAGGATAAAGTTTTTGTTAGTTCTTAGGAGTTGGACTCCTCCTTTGACTCATCTACTATATCTAACTCGTTATAAGTTTTAAGACAAATATTGTCGACTTAAGAATTTGGAAAAAAAATGAATTTTTGTTTTGTGTTTTTCAAGGAAGTTAATAATTGATTAATTAATAAGACGAATGCTTTGGCAAAAGTAGTTCAAGGATCAACAAGGAGAGTTTTCTATACGCTCGAAGAACAAGATATTTAGCTATTGTGAATTGTAATGTTAATGACATCGTACTCTTGCAACTAATCTGGGCAAGAGAAAAATAAAGAATATTTGTATGTGGAGTCCGATGGGTAGCGCTAGCAATGTCGCAGTCGTAGTTCTATGGTGCCCCGTGTTATCAATCCAGTTCTATGTCAATATTCAGTCAAAATGCTGATAGCACGTAAATAGTTATTCAAATACAGCAGAATGCAGTAAAGTACATTACTGTATCAAGCTGTTAGAAGTCTTGGAACAAAAAAATCTGCAGAGTTATCTCACGCCCTGCAATGACCAACATGATGAATTCAAAAATTTCATGCCACCATGAAATGGCAGGCGAATTATTACTTCTAATGACACAAGGTAACCAACCAACCAACTCCAAGGATAAAAGCTACAAACTCGCAAGCATTATTAGCAAGCTTCAAGTGCAAAATAATTTATCAGAAGATGCCTTGGAAAATTCAGACACCCAAGTTTAATAGCTAAGGAAACCAAAAAAAATAATCCAAAATATCGCCATTGTCATTTGAGAAAAAAGTCCCATCTCCCTCCTTAACCAATGAGCAATTTGTTATCTTCCAAGAACTTGTATGTGGGTACCTCAAGGTTCAGAGGGGCCGGTCCCTTACGAATTCTACCAGATATATCATAGTGAGACCCATGGCAAGGGCAAAACCATCCATGGAAGTCTCCAGCATTTGGCAAAGGAATGCAACCCAAGTGAGTGCAGACACCAATCACAATCAGCCATTCTGGGTCCTGAACCCGATCAGCGTCGGGTTGTGGGTCTCGCAGGGTTGAAACGTCAACACTGTTTGCCAGATTGATGTCGTCTTCAGTTCGGCGCCTGATAAACACGGGCTTCCCACGCCACTTGACAGTCACAGTACTGCCAGGCTCAATGCTTGAAAGATCAACCTCAAGTGATGCCAGTGCAAGGACATCTTTACTGGCTGACATACTCAGCACAAACTTAAGTACAAGTAACCGAATAAGGGAAGCATATACAAATCTTCCACCAGTCAAAACAAAGTAGGCAAATGCTCTCTTGCTGGGATCACCAGGAGGATATCGCTCGTGATTGTATTCATCATAAGTTATTTTTGAAGACGGGTTCTTTATGGCAGCCACAGTAGCTGGCACATCCGAAATCAGGTCGTGTTCAGCTCTAGGGATAAGATGCTCTGTAGCAAAACCTGCAGTAGATGTCCAAGTCAAAGAGATTAATTAAGGATTACTCTTCATCATTAATAAGCTTTGAATAAACAAAAAGTGATGCAACATAACCACCGTCACAAATTCTAGAATAAGACAATCTCACACAGTAAAGACGGTCCTTATCTAGAAAAAAATCACTCATTTATTACTATCAATCAAAGAGTAATCTTTATATAAATGGACCATCTTACAGTGAGACCGTCTCACACAATAAGTCAATAACTACTGAACAACCATATATGTGCACTTCACTTAAGTAGGAACATCCCTAGAAGTGAGAAAAATGTATTCAGCCACGGCAATACAACCTATTTTGTAAATTGTAAAGCAGTATACCGAGAGTTGTCAGTGAGCAATAATGCCAATTACGCTACCTATAAAGTTTAAGAAATGAAATAACCAGTGACACATGGACAAAACACAATGAAGGAGTTTGCAAACATCTGATCCAGTGAATGAAGTTAAGGCAGATGACAAGCACTGAAGCACATACATCTAGATAGTAACAATACCAAATAGTTAAAAAGCACTAGCGTCCAAAATGCAAAATAATGAATCATACTCCCTCCTAGTCTTTCATTTCCTCCTTTTTCTTTTGGGTGCTAGAAATAAGAAAGAGAAACATTTCCTTTTTACCACTCTATTATTTAACCAATTTCTGCCCTATCTTTCGCTGTCAACACCCCCCCACCCCCCCAAATTCACTTAACCTAACTTGGCCCCGCCATCATCGGAAAACAGCCC